>JANHFK010009165.1:266303-282210 GCA_036250565.1 Sibynophis collaris | reverse complement strand
GACACTTGTCTGAAATAATATTGGGTCTCCTGCTTGAGTAAGGGGTTGGACTAGAAGACCTCCAAGGTCCCTTCCAACTCTGTTATTCAAATGTTGGGAGATTCAGCTGTGCCCCCACCCCCTAATCCTGTGGAAATTGCCTTCCTCATCCAGATAAAATGATTAAGTTTGCTGTCAGATCAGAAAGTTAAGTCTGTCTTAAGCTGGATTCTCGTCAGAGGAGATGTCCTTGTTGCTTTGCTATCAGCCAAATTGCAGTGGCTTGGCACTGTTTTCTTCCACAAGGTATGAGAGAGAGAGAGAAAAAAAAATCACAATTAAAGTTTCATTTTTTTGTTTTTTTTAATATCCCTTGCATGGCTCCACTTCCAGGAAGTCCATTTTATTTATTCTTATATTACTTGTTACTATTTACCACCTTTTCTCCAAAGATTCAAAGTGGATCTCCATTCATTATATACATCCATAGCAGTGGTGAAATCTACTTACCTTCGCTACCGGTTCGGGCGGTTAAAAAACGGGATGTGATGACATCCCGGCGGGTGGGCGGAACCTCCCGCTGCCAGCTCTACCAGTTCGGAGAGCCAGATTGAACTGGGAGGATTTCACCGCTGATCCACAACAGGGGTGGGATTCAATTTTTTTTTACTACCGGTTCTATGAGCATGGCTTGGTGGGCATGGCAGGAGAAGGATACTGTAAAATCTCCATTCCCACCCCACTCCAGAGGAAGGTTACTACAAAATCCTCATTTCCTCCTAATCAGCTGGGACTTGGGAGGCAGAGAATAGATGGGGGTGGAGCCAGTCAGAGGTGGTATTTATCAGTTCTCCAAACTACTCCAGAACTGGTCAGAACCTGCTGAAAACCACCTCTGATGATAGGTGGGGTAAGAGAGGTGACCGGGCTGATGGATCTGCTGTTTTTGTGGCCCGGTTCTTAGGATCCATCAGAATCAGTTGCACTCATGCCAGCCCTGGGAGTTGAATGTCTTATTTTGGGTAGCTGAAAAATCCTGACATTTCAGCCAGACCCTGCAAAAGAATGGAAACTGTTACTTGGGGAATTATTGTGATTACAAGTCATGCCCAAATAAGACTTAACGAACAAGCCACTTTGTTCCCCGGTTGAGTGAAAGGTGGGGGCTATCGATTCTGCCCAGTTGCTAGGTGAGCACCAGACAGCAAACATTTTTGTGTACTTGTTACAAAAATAAATACCTCTCCGGTCCCTGAGCAGAGTTGGCAGATTGATCCCAAAGCACTTGCAGACTTCGAAGTGCCATAATTCAGGAAGAAGATCATTAGCTTAAATGTCACTGAATAGAAATGGCTTCCCTGGGGAGGGAGGAGGATGAAATCAAGTCGGCTCGTTGGGTTTCGTGCAGATGCTCTTCTGCCATCCTGGCCAATGCAGCCAAAAGGAATGGAGGGCAAAAAATATATAAATAAATCATGATGATCGTTGTGATGGTGTGATTGGAGTCCTGCCTAGGGGTGGTATTCACTTACCTTCACTACCGGTTCGCAAATGTGAGTGCATACGCCACTTCCGCACATGTGCAGGACCTTCTGCACATACGCAGAGCATCAAAAACAGGACGTCTGGGCGGATGGGCGGAGCCTTCCGCAGCCATCGCTACCAGTTCGCCCGAACTGGATAGAACCAGCTGAATACCACCATTGGTCCTGCCCCTTTTTTTAATGGAGGCCCCTGCAGCCTTGGTGAGAGGATTATGTTATCAGCGAGCTTTTGCAGATAAGTGCATTCGTTGTAATGACTTGCCTCCAATTGCTAGGAAATTCACGGAGAGCAAAACTGATCCATATGGTGAAATCAGAAGGAGGAGCAGGCATGGCCGACCAATTTCAATGCTCCTTGATCTGTCACATCTGCAGCATGTTTTTTCCTTGGAAAGTCATATTTAGAACAGAGAGTAGGCGTGATGGTTATGGTGGTCGGAGGTCAGCGTTAGATCTCAACCTTTCTAAGCGATCTATGGCTCTTCGGCTACCCAAAATTGTATTTCTTTCGCCTCCAGCTTGAGAGAAAGACAGGCAATTGTCAATTTGGCCTCCGGGCTCACAGTTGTGGGTCTCATGCTTAAGTATGCATACTTAATTAATATATTCTCTTTGGAGTGCTTTCGATCTCCAGTGCAGGATTTCACACTGCATAAAATTCCCTTTAAAGCCTCAAGTTTGAACCTTGCCACTCATTAGCGGCATCTGTCAATCTTTCCCGGGGATAATACTTTTCATTATGTATACTCTGTATAACCTTTATATAAATTAACATTGTGCCCTCAGAAAAGCTGAATCCTATGACCTGTGTAACTGATGCAAAGGACTGTGTTGGTGGAATATATATTAGATTCTTCTGGTAGTTTGGATTATAGAATAAGCACTGCACACAGTTTTGCAGGAACTCTGCTTCCTAAGTTAAGGATACTTTACTTAGATTTTTTAAAAGTTGGCTTTAGAAAGGTGGCTTTGGAAAGTAAATCAAGGGTTGAACTATTCAATTCTTTCTTCATCACCAGTAAGGATGATGGTTGGAAGTTGTAGTTCAGCAATACTTGGAGGGCCTGAGTTTCTCCATCGCTTTGCAAGGAGATGGCACACTCCTTAAAAATAGCAGTAGCGGATCTGTCAATACCGCAATGTATTTTCTCTTTCTAATAAAATGGCCCCATCTGTGTCCTACTCAAAGATCCCCTTTCTCAGTGTTCTCCACTCACATATGTACAAACATACATATATCCCAAGGTATTGCTTGCTTTCCGATTTGCTCATTACATTCTATGGCTACTGGTCATGCTCATTCTTAATTTAGTGTGTGTGTGTGTGTGTGTGTTTGTTTGTGTGTGTGTTGTGCCTTCAAGTCAAGTGTTGAGTCCTAGCAGCTGCCTGAACGAGTCCTTGCGTAGAAAAGATGCCTCCTTTTTAAAGGACATTTGAAACTCCTTGTGAAGGTTGAGTGACTCATACATGCTGATTTCTCTTGTGATCCTGTTATGAACTGATAAGTCTCTCTCTCTTCCTCCCTCTCCCTCTGTGTGTGTGTCTCTGTCTGTCTGACTCTCTGTCTCTCTCTCCTTCTCCCTCTCCCTCTCTGTGTGTGTCTGTGTCTGTCTGTCTCTGTTTTTCTATCTCTGTGTCTCTGTCTCTCTTTCTCTCTCTCTCTCTCTCTCTCTCTGTTTGTCTGTCTGTCTCTCTCTCGTCTCCTGCCTAAACAGGGATTGGACTAGAATACCTCCAAGGTCCCTTCCAAATCTGTTATTCTGTATTCTGTAACTATCAATCACTTAGATTAATTCTTAGAAGGACTAATGAAAGTTAAGATTTTCTGGATGTGAAAGTCTGCATCCCATTTCTGCAATCCCACGATTGCAGAATTCAGACTTCAAAATTCTGTGAACTGCGGGAGGGCAAATACATTCCCTGTTCTTTCTGCCTCTCCAGTTATTTGAATTTTCATTTATTGCAGCTCTGGACAAAAACCTGGTGGCCAGTTGCAAAGACTCCATTGGCTGGATGTTTTCCAAGTTGGACACCAACAACGATCTTTTCCTGGACCAGGCAGAATTGGCGGCTATCAACCTGGACAAGTATGAGATCTGCATCAGGCCCTTCTTCAATTCCTGTGACACCTACAAGGATGGCCGTGTCTCCACTGCAGAGTGGTGTTTCTGCTTCTGGAGAGAGAGTGCGTCACAAGATATATATATATATATTTCCTGCTACGATATTTAAATCTTTGTTATTACAGGTGGAAGGCTAAAGATTATAGTAGCTGCTTAGACAAACATAGATACTCTGATAATATAGGTGTAGCTTGATGCACTAGATAGCTTGTTAAAGAGAGATACAGCCTAGAAGTAAAGAGAAATTTTCTGATAGTGAGAATAATTAATCGATTGAATATCTTGCCTCCTGGAGTTGTGGGGGCTCCAGCAGTGGAGGTTTTCATAAAATAGACTGTACAACCATTTGACGGGCATAGTATAAAGAGTTAAAGAGCCGAGGTGGCGCAGTGGTTAAGAGTGCAGTACTGCAGGCTACTTCAGCTGATTGCTAGCTGCAGTTCAGCAGATCGAATTTCACCGGCTCAAGGTTGACTCAACCTTCCATCCTTCTGAGGTGGGTAAAATGAGGACCCAGATTGCTGGGGGCAATATGCTAACTCTGTAAACCGCTTAGAGAGGGCTGTAAAAGCACTATGAAGCGGTATATAAGTCTAAGTGCTACTGCTAAGTGCTATTGCTATTATCGAGTAGACATAGGATTGCAACATATTGAAGCAGGACAATGCCTTTTGAGAGGACAAGCAATTTTCAAGCATAAGAAAGGATGCCTCCTAATTAATTTCAGAAGCATTGTACTTCAGCTATCAGAAGTTTGACAATCATAGATTGATATCTAAAAGTTCAAGAATCTGCTAGTCACTTGACCCATTCTAGCCGTATGCCTTAAAACAAACACAGCTGCCAGTTTGGGAAACCCAGCCAGGAAATGCAGCTGCCAGAAAATCATACGAGCTTTGGTGTAAGGAGGTTTCTAAAATACTTGAAACCGCAGATTCCCTTAACCACCGAAACAGAAACTATCTGTATCACTTGGATTATTTTGTCTCATGTGGCATTTAGTTCTCTTTTCCCAAGAGGCCAGTCAGGCAATCTTTACTGTTGTGTTTTCATTCATTTAGAAGTAATGATATTCAAGTCATATAAATAGACAAATAATTACAAAGGTATCATAAGAGCAATTTTGATGGCACACAATAAGAACATATTGCAATTGGTAAGTTCCATCCATCAGAGGTACTTCCTGTGAGGTAAATGTGTACAGAATTGTAGCCTAAGGGCAAAGAGGTGTTAATCAACCCTAATAAAAAAAGAGAAGCAAATAGAAAACCCACCCAAAGAACAGGAAATACTGAAGGCTGTTCCTAAAATAACACAGGCAGCAATGAAAATGTTATGATGAAAATATTCAGAAAGTAACACACCCTCTCCAGTGGTTTAACTGACAGCATAATCCTGAACTTTGAGACATGTGAAATGACAGGTTTGATCACTGTAATTAACAAGTTCAGCATGAATGTACGAGGCATGTTTGCACCTACATTGGCCTTTCTGATTGTAAATCTACATCAGGGAGGGAAGTTATTTCACACAAAAATGAAATAGTGAAATGAAATAATATAGAGAGACATATAGTGTCTCGATAATCAAAGATTCTGGCCTGGATTTTCAAAAGGATTCCCACTCCTGCCCTCTAAAACAGAATTTCTCAACATTGACAGCTTTAAAATATATGGATTGCAACTCCCAAAACTGTTGGCTGGGAAATTTTGGGAATTGAAGTTGACACATCTTAAACTTGCCAGGTTTGAGAAATACTGCTCTAAAATCTGAATTTTAGGAATCCCTGATGATGCTTCATATGAAGCCTAATGGAGTGCCTCATCTCACCTCAAGCCCCCTCATTATAGGCACATGGGGCAGATTGCTGAATTTTCACGTATCCTAAGTTATGAGATATGTCTCCTTACAGCTTGTGTATGAACTCTGGTTGTGATTTGTCTAATAAACTACTATATAGATAAATAAAAATGACTTCATATAACCTGAGTGGCTATCCCTTTTTTTTGCTTCCAGGACTTTCATTCTTTTCTTCTCTTTGGTTCACTGTTTTCTCAACCTTGGCAAAGAATTCTAGACGTCCACACATCTTAACATTGCCAAGGTTGAAAAACATTGCTCTACAATCTTCCCACTTGTTTAGTGACCTTGCCTCCAGTGCTCTCAGTAGCATTTAATCTTAGATTGAAGGAAAGACTGGATTTCCTGAAAGGGCATCTACTAACAGAATTCTGCATTCTGAAGCAATGTCCGGTCTTATGTTGACTTCTTCTACTCTTTTAAAAGAGTACAAGACCTCTTTCTTTAGCAGTTTTTTTTTAAAAAAAGCAATCAAAGCAGGAAAGAGAACCATACTTTCCGGTTATGTGTTGCCGGGCCAGTCCTAAATGAGTGCATTACAAATTCTCTGCTACTTCTTCCAGGAGGTTTTGTGTGAAGCTAGTTTTTTTCTTCTTCTATGCCATTTTGCCCTCACCACAGGCTACGTTTGGTACTGCTGGCTATGGCTATTTGCATTACAGTTTCCTTGGAATGTATTAAAGTTTGGGGGAAATTAGAAAGAATTCCTTCCTTTTATCTCAGTCTAGGGAAGAGAAGTGAAATGGCATCTGACATTGATAAACATCAGACATCTGATATTAATAATAAACATCAGACATCTGATAATTAATCAGCTGTGGATTGTTTGGGGGGCTACTGTATTTCTCAATGTGGCTCTACAGCTGTTCTGGAAAAATACTAAATCCACATCCGAAACTAACTCCACTGACAGGTTGGTAGAGCAACAGAGGCTCATGGGATGAGGTTCACCAATCTACTTTTTTTTGCTCTACTGGTCGGTTGGCTGAGTTCTTTATGAACATAAGTTTAGTGCTCTTTCAAAAGAATGGTAGACTCATGTTCAGCAATAGTTCAAGTCATACATCATTAGCAAGATGAACTAGATACGTTCATTCGTAATAATGGTTCATAATGACAACTGAGTTACGACCCATCATCAAAGTTACCATTGCCATACCACTTCCACAATCACATGATCACAATTTATTTATTTATTTTATTTATTTATTTGTTCTAATTTATATACCGCCCTTTTCCTTCGCAGGCAACCAGCTTGCATTTGCAATGGTTGCAATGTCTTGAGGTACTATGATCACAATTTGCGATCTTCCTAGGTGGCTTCCAACAGAATAATAGAGTTGGGAGGGACCTTGTCCAATCCATTCAAGCAGGAGACCCTATACCATTTCTGACAGATGGCAGTCCAGTCTCCTCTTGAAAGCTTCCAGTGATGAAGCTCCCAGAATGTCCAAAGGCAAGCTGTTCCATTGGTTGATTGTTCTCACTGTCAGAAAATTTCTCCTTATTTTTAGGTTGAATCTCTCCTTGATCAGTTTCCATCCATTGTTCCTTGAGTGGAAACTAGATTCCCTTCATGACTGCAGTAAAAAAGGTCATCAATTTGGGTCCAGTCACATGATGACTCACTGAACAGCCACATTGCTAAGTAACTGAAATTGCAGTTCCATGATCATAAGTCAAGGACTACCTGTACTCATCCAAACCTGTCTCAACAACACTACATGCTAAGCATAGGAATTTTTCCCCCCACTAGCAAATGATAAAATATGGAAGAGAAACAAAGCCAAAGAAATCTGTCAATTGTCACCTTTAAAATTGTCCAGCACTAAAACTGAAAACACACCACTGCAAAGAGTCTAACAAAGCTAATTGGTGACCAGGACTTTTTCATTTTTTAATTATTATCTTTTTCTTTTTCTTTTAATAGTTGGGCACATTTTCAAGCAAATCACTGAAATGGGAATGCAACACCACTCCTCGTTTATATTTTCTAAGAATTTATGTAGAAAACCAGCTGGGGTAGTGGATGAAGGCATCAAACTAGGAAATGGAAGGGCATAAATTCTAGTCCCATGTTAGGTATAAAGAGGGATGAGATTCTACCAGTTCGGACTGGTTTGGGCGTACCGGTAGCTCTGATGACCAGCTCTGAGCGAACCAGTTCGCTCCGACGTTCAGGTGGGCCCGCCTGCCCACTCCTGTGCTATACTGATCTACATTCCTTTCTTTGAAGCCCAGCTGATTAGCGCGGCAGAGCGGATTGCTGCGCCTCAGATGTTTTACTCACCAGGGCAGTAGAAGGTCAGTTGTAGAGCTTGTTTGAAATGCATTGGAATGTGTGTTCGGCGCACGCTTAGTGAACTGGTTGTTACATTGGTTGAATCGCACCACTGGGTATAAACATGGGACTAGCTGGATGACTTTGGTTCAGTCATTCCTTCCTAGTCCTGGGAAAGAATTAATGGCAAACCACTTCCAAGATCATGCCAAGAAAACTGTAGGAACTAGTTCAGGTAGTTGTCAGGGTCAAGACTGAGTTGGAAGCATCAAATTTTTAAAAAATCATATAAGCTATTTAGCTGATGTTACAAACTCATATTACAGCACCATGGTGGCCTTCTGTTTAACTGGAGGCACTGTAAAGCTGATTTATGATTTATGATAATCGTTTCTTTGTGGGTTCTTGGTAAAAGAATGTTTTATTAGAAAAAACAATCAGCATAATTGCAGTTATTTAAATTGTGTTGGCAGAAAGATGACACGGAACAAATACAAAACCTGTGTAGTTTTAACACATCATGTTAGCAAAAAAGTAATCCTTCAGCTATTAATGAGAATTGTGTTCCATTACTCTCTGCAAAATAGAAGCATGTTCATTTGAGGTAAGTTGGTATTTTCTAGTCTCATTAAAATAAGATATAAATGTGACTATAACCCTTTAGTTTTACAACACATTTGACTAGCTAGATTCACTTAATGCCAAAGAGGCTGCCAACTCCTGGGTTATGCCTTCACACATCATAAGGAATTATTTGGTTTTAATGCATTAACATATTTACGGTAAATGTATTGGTATATTCTACTATTCCCCACTAAAACTGTGTATAAGAGTTGCATCAGACATTAGTGGCTTCTAATTAGCCATTGAGACAGGTTCAAGGTTTTGCTTATGTCACCTAAAACAAGGCCCTAAACAACTTGGGAACAGGATACAATGGATGAAGTCTTACACATCCAAGATGCGTAAGATCTTCTGCATGTGTTTATAGTATTTAATATCCTCTATATCAAGGGTGTCAAACTCGATTTCATTGAGGGCCGCATTAGGGTTGTGTTTGACCTTGGGGTGGGCACGGCCAGAGTGGGTGTGGCCAGCTTGACATCACTTGTGTCGGGGGTGCCTGTGGTGGCCTGAATGCTTTGCCAGCGAAAACAAGCTCACAATCTCCATTTTTGGTTGGGACAGCCTCCTGCAATCCTCTGCCAGAGAAAACCGGAGCTTGGGAGAGCTGCGAGCGATATCGGGGTGTCAAACTCGATTTCATTGAGGGCCACATCAGAGTTGTGTTTGACCTTGGGAGGCTGGGTGGGTGTGGCCAAGATGGGCATGACCAGCTTGCCATCACTCATGTGGGGGGCGCCTGTGAAAACAGGCTCCTGAGCTCTATGTTGGCTGGGACGATCTTCTGTAACTCTCTGCCAGCAAAAAAGGAGTGGCCCTCCCGAGCTCCATTTTTTCTGGCAGAGGGTTGCAGGAGGCTGTCCCAACCAAAAATGGAGATCGGGAGCCTGTTTTTGCTGACAACTTGGCACCACAGGCCGGTCCCTCGCTGTTTCCAGAATAGCCCGCAGGCCGATCTAAGCACCTGTGGGCTGGATCTGGCCCACAGACCTTGAGTTTGACATCCCTGTTCTATATGGATTAGTGTGTATTTTAGTGGAGGCTTCAAGACTCTGTTTTAGACGAGTGTATAAAAATGATAATGTCAGTTTTGATCAATCAAAAGCTACAAAGCCCTGGTAAAACATAGCAGGCCCACCTTATCATAAAGACTCCTTCTTCTCACATGGTGCTATAGTGGCCATTCCCCACCCACAGCATTGCTCTTAGGACTCTTCCAAACAGATACCTGTAATGCAGTTGTCAGCCAGAGGACAAGCAAGACTGCCTTAACTTCCAGGTAGGAGGAAGCATCAGATATGTTTCAAGTAGTGGGTTTTCTTGAGCTATCCCTTATTGGACATTCTTTCAAAAAGAAACTTTGGGACTTGTTCCCACAGTGTGCTCAAACATATCAATGAATAGGTGTGGCCACTGGCATTATTACAGAATGAGCTCTTCCATTTTTTCCCCTACAATGTTAACTCTTCAAACATCAAATGTGCCATTACTTCTGCATCAAACAACAATTAACACTTCTTTTTGATGACTGTCTTCGAATCAGCATTTATCTTGCTTAGCTTATTTTGGTTATCACATTTTCCTCTATAATTATATAGAGCATATATATAATTGGAGCATATATAGGAATCTAGCAAAGTGTTTTGTGTTGCTAAAATGGCATGTTACATGTTAACATATTCTTGTACCATATATATGTTGCATGTTTATCTGAACCAATGCCTGCATAGAGCTTTATTGCACTTTTTAAAAAGTGCATATTTAAATTTCGCAATTTTTTCGAAGAAGGGCAGTGGTAGATGATTCCCTAGCCCTTAAGACAGCAACTAAATAATTAACTTTGTGGATCTAAACAGGCACTGAATCCATGAGCTCAGTCCATAAGAGAGTCCAAAATGCTAATACAGTTATTACAAGTGTGAAGGGTCCAGGCTGTAACTGTCCCTAGTCTGCAATAAATGTTTTCATCTTTAAGGAACTAATCAACATGTTTATTATTAGAGAATAGGGGTTTCTTAGCAAGCTGGAAAAATATAATCCATTTTGTTATGCCTGCTGAATGTTAAGTGAAGTTATCTGTTACAAATATCAATAGAATATTTTTTTTAAATCCTCTTTTTCAAATTCTGTTCATTCCAGCCTTAGAATTCATTGTTATATCTGTAGATCTTTTTAGATGATTTGTGACTTGTGCAAAGACCATTTGAGGTGGTCAGATTGCTCGACACATATTATTTAAAGCAGTATTTATAATCAGTTCTAATATAATCCCAGAAACTGTGGGAGTATTTTTGACCTTCCCAACCAACTTCTATTTATTGGACTATTGATTGTAATCTATAAAGCCAATAGAAGTGGGGGACACGATAAGAGTGAGTTAAATTTGCATCTCTCAAATAAGCCTCTCAAATTCTTTAAATGGCCCTGTTTGTCTCCATTCGTGTTTTCCATACTTGGCAACTTTACAATGTGTGGCTGGGAAATTCTGGGAGTTCAAGTCCACACATCTTAAAATTGCCAAGTTTAATAATACAGGTCTACTTGGATCCAAATGGGGCAATTTTATACACATCTGCTCAGAAGTCTTACAATTTCAGTGTGACTTACTGCCACTGTCTACATTGACCAAAGTACAAAGTCAGAGGAAAAGACACTCCCTGAGACATTTCTGCTATGAACCATATAACTTAATCAGGCTTCTGTTTACTTAAAGCTCACTGGCCATGAGATAAGAGGCTAACTCAGATGTCATCAATTTTATCACTAACAGAAATTATTGACTAAAACAGGCATCAAAAACACTTGTTAGGATGAACCAATTATAACATAATAGCAAGCCAAAAAAAATCCAAAATAGTTTCAAATTAACTTCTTAAAATTAGGGGCAGGAGGAGAGGAGTAACAGTAATATGTCAGGCCTTCATTAGGATTAACAAAAACATCATATAGTAGTTGCAATGATTTGAGTTCATCAGCACTGCCAATCACTGGCATAGAACTGAACATGACAACTGTGTTAATGGAGTGTAAATTCTACAGGCTTTAGTTAACTATGGTTTAATCACTTTTTGCAGCTCATATAATTTTTTTATTTAATTCTACTAATATAGGGAGTATCTATATTAATTTTCCTTACCTACTTTTTCCTGACTTCCAAGGAACACCTATGTTGCAGACAAGAGCTATAATTTATACTTTGCTTTTCCAGTAAGGAGCTTAAGGCAGTAAACGAGGAACCACACAATTCCTTTTTATAGGGATTTTTTTCTTATAATTTTCTTATAAATCCATCTAGTCTAGCACCCTATTTCCATAGTGGTAGAGATATCTATAGGAAGCTGTCTGGCAAGGCATACTTTCAGCCTCACAGCTGTCACAGCTGCTCAGCACCATAGCTTTCTCTGCGGATGAATACAATAGCCTGAGAAATAATGATTTTATATCTAGGAGGTTGGAAAATATGGTTCTCTTGACATTTAACCAACTCATCTCATGCTGGTTCTCAAGACAGATTCAGCTGCACAAACAAGAGTTGTTATATTTTCTGGAGGGAGAACAGTTGTGGATTTCTATGCTCAGCACTCTCCAGAGGATTTGATTTGTTTTGTTTCCATTAGCAGCCAATGAAAGCTTCTTTTTTTTTACTCACCATGTACTTTGTTAGCTCTGCAAAGTTATATAGGGTTTAATATTTAAATTGACAAGCCTAGCTTTCATAGTAACAAGCTCTTCCTGCTTTCTATCTTAAGATCTTTACAATCCATAGGTAGCCATTGTTCTTTCCATCAAACTCAGTGTCTTTTCCTCTCTTGCCTCTTTTTTTGAGTTAAATCTTCAACCCATACTAAAGAATTCTAGGGAACCTGCTCTCTCACTCATAAACCTGGTTGCCTTTCTTAAAGGCATATATGCTACGGCTGCTTTTGATTATCTTCCTATCACGGAGGAATCCCATCTTTTTTATTAATCAGTACCTATTTTGTTTGTCAGGCAATCCTTTCCCCCAATTAGCTTTGCAAAAAAAGGTTTAAGGTCAAAGGGGGTCGGATCCCAAAAATGTATCTGCATTCTAAACTGTAACTGCTAGACTCTCAAATGGTAGATTCAGGAAGAGAGTGTTGATTCCAATGGTTATTTAACTGTCAGTAGAATGCATTTCTATCCCCGGCAATCAGCTAGAAAGATTTTTTTTGCCAGTGATTTCATGCATTCATACACTTTCAAAATAATTGGCATTTCTTTCCTTTTTCCTGCCTTCTTGACCACTCACTGCGCTCACCTTGCATGTGTATAGAGAAATGTAGCTAGTGAGAAGCCCATACATCTGGGTCCTGCTTGATCTTGCTGCCAAAAGCCAAGCTGTGCAATGTTGACACAGCTATGCAGATTGAGGAGCAGAACTGCTGAGTCTGGCTTAACAGCCTAGCCTTTAGACCTTGTACCTGCATGCTCAGCACCTACAAGAACCTGTGGCAGAGGAGGAAAAATGTAAAGCCATTTTTGAAAAAAAAACCTGGTCCGTGGGTCAGAATCAGAATGTTAAGCTTTTGCTTCCTTCAAGATTTTGCTTCCTTCAACATATACTCACTCACCTCAAGGGAATTCCATTTTTAAAAATGTGCAAGTGGCCATGGTGTTTGTGAATAATCCAAGATATTTTACTCAGTAGTTTGTGGCAAGGATATAATGTTCACTAAATATTCGAACTCAGTCAGCATATAAATTACTGGTACTTGTAAAATGGGGGTAGGAGAAGGCAGGATGTTACTGTGTTTTCCTTCTAAGTTTTTCCTCTTCACTAGCACAAAATGACCAGCAATTATCTGAGAATTCCAGATGTGAAAAAGAATTGATTTTGTTGAGCTGCTGTTTAAGCATAGTTGCATACAAGTCAAGCTACATTTCCTTGATCCCTTTGTCCTTGCACTACTCAATAAAGAACACGGTTCTTTCCAAGATTATAAATGCAAGATGACTTAATGGAAAAACGCACACCCAGTTTAGAATAGAGTCACTTATAACAAGCATGACAAGTTTCAGATTCCAAAATACATAATTGTAAGTTAGGGTTATGTCACTCTGGGGATTTTGCAAAGATTGCATAACTAGCTTTGTAGCAAGAGCTTGTGTTGTAGTAGTCTAACCAGCCTTGTAATAGGACCACAAAGGGGTGGGAAGCCCATCCCAATTCAGTCCAGGCTTTGAAGTGTGAACTGAGAAAAAATGAGTTCCATTTACTTCTTATATAACATGAAGAAAATGTAAATGTTTAACAATACCCATTATATTTGCAAGAAAATGGGGGGAAATGCAGGACAATTACAAAGCATTTAAAAGCGGGGGGATTGATATAGGTCTTTTTGAATTACAGGTAGTCCTCGACTTACGACAACAATTGAGCCCAACATTTATGTTGCTAAGTGACAAATTTGTTAAGTGATTTTTGCCCCATTTTACGACTTTTCTTGCTACAGTTGTTAAGTGACTTACTGCAGTTGTTAAGTTAGTAACACGGTTGTTAAGTGAATCTGGCTTCCCCGTTGACTTTGCTTGTTAGAAAGTTGCAAAAGGGAATCACATGATCCCAGGACACGGCAACCATCATAAATATGAACCAGTTGTCAAGCATCCAAATGTAAATCACATGGGGAGGCTGCAATGATCATAAGTGTGAAAAATGGTCATAAGTCACTTTTTTCAGTACCATTGTTGCTTTGAATGGTTGCTAAATGAACTGTTGTAAGTTGAGGACTACCTATACATGGTCTTTTAATATACTTCATGAATCAGCTGCTGAGGCTATTTCAGCAGGGTTCTCCAAGCTCCAGCCTTGCTTGTCAGCAGAATTTGACTGACAATCCCACAGTCATCATCATGCCTATCTTTTGGCATTTGTTACTTTGCATAGCCTATTAAAACACATATATCCTCAGACACTTTTCATTAGGACCAAATTGAAATGGGAAAGGTAATACTGCTTACATGGACAAAAGAAAATACCTTTAGTATATTTTTTCCAATTAAACATATTATATAAAAAGAAAGCATATGGATTCTTTGTTTTGGGGACAGCGGTAAATAAACTAAATAAAACTTGTCAAACTGGAGAAAAATCACCAAAATAAAACACTGGAATAGTTGTGTCTGTGTATACAGTATGTAGTGAAAGAAAGAGAAGACATGGGAAAAGAGAAGAATGGAAAGTTGAATAACAAAGTAATTGAAGGATTAAACAAGAAAAGGTTTTAAGCCAAGAATGAGGAAGTTAAACTAAGCAAAAAATTTAGGTGATTATCTACAAAACAAATTGCTAGTATACACATAATGCTCAGAAAGAAAATCTGGAGTCACCATAAGATATCATTGCATTAACAATAACTAAATATCCACCTATATCCTTTTTTCATTTTTCTAATTTACAACCACTCCATTCTTTCAAAAATCTGATTGGAATGACCAATCTCATCTTTTCATCTGCCAAAACTGTAAAATAACTGGTATATTAATAGTTATTGATATCCCCAACCACTATAAACCTGTACAGTTCTTATTTAAAACCAACCAAATTGCCTGCTGTTACTACTGACGCTTAATTTTACTGTTCAGTTTAGTTCTTTGTGAAAAAATTCCTCTCATTTAATCCCAGGACTAGTTTCTAAGAAAGACTCAAGTTTTAACATTGTACATGAGAAAACAAATTATCTATCCCAAGAGAGATTTCATTGTGGGCAGCTGCAGAACTCTAATTGTCACCCAACTATTTTTTATACTATTTAGGTGTCAGCCAAAAACCTGTCTTTCCTCACAGTAACTGGATTTGGGCCATATTCAACTTTAAATGCAGCATCTGAAAAATAGCCCAGAAACAAACTGTTCATCAGTAAATAGCAAAATAATGTGTTCTAGCCTGAAGCCCCAAGTATATGAAGGGACCCATCTCCTAGCTATGTTGATGATTGTTGGTGGGGTTTCATTTTGGGGTATGTATGTTTTTAATTTCATCATTGTTCACCACCCATAGTCATTGAGGTAGGCAGCTATATAAATTGGTTAAATCAATCAATCAATCAGTGTTATTGTTTTCATGAGCCTATAATACAGGCTGGTTCGTTTGGCCAAATAATTCCTTACCCACCAATTATAACTTCGTTTCAGTTCTGATAGTCAATTCCAACATCTTTTTGTGTGTGGGGGTGTGTGTGTGTGTGTCATGGAGGCAGTCGACTACCTGAACAAGACGCTGGAGTTTTCTTGACAAGGTTTTTCAGAATTGGGGTGGAGACAGAGTGATTGGCCCTAGGTCACCAGCTGGCTTCATGCCAAAGGCAGGACTAGGATTCAGTCTCCAGGTTTCTAGCTTCATGCCTGGCTCTTTCAGTCCCCTAATATAGTATTAATGCAGTGGTGAAATCCAAATTCTTTTACTACCGGTTCTGTGGGCGTGGCTTGGTGGGCGTGGCAGAGGAAGGATACTGCAAAATCCCCATTCCCACCCC
>JANHFK010009165.1:252397-266203 GCA_036250565.1 Sibynophis collaris | reverse complement strand
ACCACTCTGGGGCCAGCCAGAGGTGGTATTTTCCAGTTCTCCAAACTACTCAAAATTTCTGCTACCGGTTCTCCGAAGTGCTCAAAATTTCCGCTACCGGTTCTCCAGAACCTGTCCGAACCTGCTGGATTTCACCCCTGTATTAATGTATTATTCATACATAACCACTTCAATCTGTTTTAAGCTTCTGTTTAAAGTGTTTGTTTCCTCCTCGTGTTATTTAAAATATATCTTATTCTGCAGCTTTGGTGGCAGTAAGTTCAAGTACACAAATGCCTTCAGATTTTTTTTTTTCAGGGGAAGACACACCCTGTTTCTAATAAAGTATTAGCATCTACTTGTTTACTGCTTTCTCATAGCATTGGATGTACTTTCGAAATCTTAGGACTCAACACAGTATTGCATTTACAATATTATCACAACTGTATTAAAAAAAACATGATTGTGCAATTGAAATTCAGAATAAATATACCTGGTTGTAAATAAACGTCACATTTGCATTTGCAATCTCTAAAAACAAATGCACCTCCCAGATCAGCAATTAACACACACAGGAAATTTAGTGTTGAGGATGAGATTGTTGATATTGTAGAGCTGTTTCATAAATCTTTGGGATAATCCCATTTGAAAGATTGTGTTTGCTTTTGATCACATCATTTTGAAGCTTTGCTTTAGAGCTAGAACTGATATGTCAAACTCATGTCACATGATGTACCGTGACTTTTCCCCCCTCACTAAACTGGGCGTGGGAGTGGTCAGCATGCGACACATCTGGCCTGTGGGCTGGCAGTTTGACACCCCTGATCTAGGAGGTCAAAAATACCTTCCTAAACAAAGACAAAAACTCTTTGTTGGAGCTTTACAGAATTGTGGAGAACATTGGTCTCGTATGATATTAAAATGTGGAGATATCTAACAAAATGGATAGTAAAGTTTCAAAATGATTTAGAGATGCATTATTCAGTTAATTAATATAAACTCTGGTTTTCACTCTTCAGCTCCCAACTCCCAAAGCATCTGAAAAATCCAAGATAATCCTGGTCCCCATGCTATACTAAAAGGTGTGGCACAGACACAAAAAGGAATGGCAGGAAGACTGATGAAGAAAATTAACTCAAGACACATCCTGTCATGTTACAGTCAAAATTTATAATCTATTGCAAATTAATAAATCAACCTGGAGAAAATCTCTCTATGCAGCTGCTAATAATTCTGACTTGATGACACATAATGGAATTGCAGATAAACCATTTATGTTTGTTTTCCTGAGTGTTATAAACAATAAGGCCTCCTTCAGGTTTAAACAAGCGCTAAACTTCTAAGGTTTTCCCCCTTTATTTCTCAGTCTAATCTATAATCCTAAAATTTCTTGGTGGTATCCCAAGTACTAACTAAGCCCAATACTGTTTAATGTTTTGGATCTACCATCATCAGATAGATTCAGACATCTGCTTAGACTCCAGCTACTGTAACTACATATCTGATTACATTTTGTACAGACTTGTCCAATGCAATAGTGTATTGAGAGCGCTGTGACTAAATGAGACATCTAGATTTGGGTGTGGGATTTCAGATTCCGTGTATTTATTGCTATTGCAGATTATATTAATGGTTCTGAAGATTACATTTAATTATTTTTAAAATGTATTGTACATGTACAAAATGTTGGATCTAACCGTGCAGCCGGGCTTGAATAATCTTTTGTGCCTTGACATTCAAAATTATGAAAGCAGAGTTGAACCTAGTTATTTGGAGGGAAGACAATCAGGAAATTCCAAGGCTTTAGATTAGTTGGGCTAAAAAACTTGATATTCTCCTTCCAGCCAGATTGGTGCTCAAGATGTTAAGATAAAATAAAACCTTGTGTACACACTCATACCGATTCTACATTTAGCCAAACCTCAATTTAAATAGATAATGTTAACCTCACCAAAGGAATTTTACCAAGCGAGAGAGATGTTAAAGGGGAGGGGGAGACAAAGGACTGTGCCAGTTATCATAGTTATTTAACATCATTTATTTCCTTCTCAATCTTTAGTTTATATGCAAAGAAACACCACACCACAGACTGGTTTAACAGAAGCTCATTGTTATCGATAGTACTGTAATCAATATAGATATACCATCTCCATCTCCCAAACAATAGTTTCAAACACAACCCCTAGAGTGCAAAAGGCTGCCTCCCTTCCTACAGCAGAGCATGTGGATTTGGAGGCTATGCTCCAGAACATTTTAATATATAAATTCAGCAAGTGGAGGGAAAAAAATAATAAGGCTCACATATTTCTAAAACATGGAAGTGGTCTTCAGACAATCAATTTAATGATGTAAACCAAGATCATACAAATGAATGAAAGCTCCCATTATCAGTAAGGCTACAATTGGTTTAACATAGAAAAACGAGAATATGATCAAATACCTTATTTCAGGCACATGAAGTATTAGTACCGTTCAATCCACTAAGAGGCAATGAGAGAGTGAAAGATAGAAACAATCTACATTATAATATTTGATAATTGTTCTGTAAACATAAGCCAGAGTCCCAAAAATGCTACATTGATGCTGTTGGAAAATAAAAGCAGCATATTTAAATATTCTACTTAATACCCTTACATATTTTTGATTAAAAAATCAAAAAAGGAGATGCAAAGTTAAAACGATTTCCCCCTTCAAGGAGAGTGTCAAAAAGTGCATTTATCCCCACTATTTCCCATTAACTCAAAGGACTCAGTACTCAATTCTCTCCAAAACAGGCCCCAGCTACTAACTGCTTTACATACAACAAACGTTTGCCCAGTGCTCATGGCTAACAGAAAGGCAAACCTTAACAAAGATCTGGAGCAGTAGTTCTTTCAAGTAGTTTTGAAGCATTCTGCAAATTTTCGGTAACACTTTTAAACACATTGTCCTGCTTTAGAAAGACGTATCTTTCTTTTACAGGCCACTCCTTCAAACGCTTAAGTAGTAAAAGATAATCAAGTCATTTACTATCATTTGAGTATTTACATGTTACATATCATAGTGTGACACAGCACTTGCTCAATTGTGCATTTGTGATTAAAAACACACTGCACATGATGGATTTATATACACTATAACTTCGGGGGGGGGGAATCATGTGAAATTGTAGCAAAATAGATTCACGAAACAATCTCACATTTATTGTACAACAAATAATTATCCCAAAAACACATATTAAGCAAAATGTGTCCGCTATCACTGGTATAACTAACTGAAACATCCCTACTTACCGTGCCAATCAGGGAAAAAAAAGACTTGCAAAATTGGCCCCATTATTCAATATGATCAAATTCATAAAGAAGGAAGCATCCTGTAGTTAAAGATGTTCAATTTTATTTAAAATATAACTAGGAAATGACCTGGCTAATATTCCTGAAACATTACTTGTGAAAATAGGTATGATACAACATATTCTGCCATAAAAACAAGCTGATGTATAATTAAAAAGAGGACCAAACCTGACAACTATGTAAGATGCTTTCCTATTTTATCACTGTATTAACATACTCAAAATAGTAGCTAAAGTTCATGCTTTACTGAGATGGTGCAGCAGTTTCTTTTCAAAGAAGAAATAAAAATCAGAAACAGCCCATTACTGTATATTCCATTGTGTACACAAACTAACCTAAATAAAATCAGCCAGTTCATGCTAAGTTTAAAAGTGAGACTTGCCATTTTTAATGAATACAAACTAAAGCAATCAAAAATTACGAAGCTTTAGCTGTAAGACTTTTAATTTATAATATTTTATAATATTTAGTTTTTTGTGTATTCATACATACATACATGCTTGCACATTTCTAGTTCTGGCTCTGTGAATATTACATTGTCCATAGAATAGAAAACCATGAGATTTTCAAAACATTTTTTTTCAATCAGGCTAGAAAAATGAGAATTATATCACACAATTATTTCATGCTTGGAATGATGTATGGAAACTAATTATGAGTATTAACAAGTGGCCTTTTGTTTAAAAGAAACACAAACGTTTTGCTTATATTTGATCACTTTAGAAGTAAAATGTAACACACCATAATGTTAACTATGCAATAGTTTTATTTTGTAATATAAAGACGGACTGCAACACTTACTACACCTGCATTTTTCTTTGTTGGCCTTTCTGTATGTGTTTTAGAAACTTTAAATATTGGGGGGAAATGTTAATAGTTCTAAAAATGCTTCAGTATTGACATTGCCAAGTGAGAATTTGTAATCAGTCCTACTTTGCAGATTAAAACTTGTAACCAGTGGAACCATGTTTAAGAAGCTAAACTAGGTTTATAAATCCATGTACAAGTCACTAAGAGAATTGAGATGCTCTTCTCTACTTTATTTTACAAAGTATTTTGTGGAATTGCTTTTAAAACCTTCCAAATATAAGACTGAATTAGGAAAACTGTCACAGGTTAAGAGTACTGACTGAAGGCTGTTCAGACATCACAATAATCATCATTCATAATAGTGTCCAGCAATCTAGTGTTTTCAAAATGTTTTGAACTCATTTATCTCATTGCTCTTAACTATTGGGCATATTACTATAGATGGTACAAATCAGCTGGAATATAGTTGGAGAAAATGGATTTACTACCATATAATTGGAATAACGATTTTGTCTCACATGCCTTCCAGCTCCCTCTCTTATGTGGCCAAAAGAAAACCCAGGGTTATTTGCTTCTCTTATGATAAATCACTTTTTGGCTTTTCCAAAGATGACTATGGCTAGCAGTAACCATATTTCTCTGTAAGAATTCCATCCAATTCAATCCCGTTCCTTGAATTTTTGAATTCCTTGAATGTTATTTTGAAAATAAATTAAGATAATGGTTTAGGATTTGGGTAGAACACTAAAATGAAGCTAATAAGCAAAAACTTATCATCAGTTCTCATGGATGGGCTGGAGACAATGGGTGTGCCCATCAGCTCCAAGTCTGCTACAATTCATTCCCGGTGCATAAATGTATCATGATATCTGAACCAGTGCTGCAGGCAGCCATCTTGTTCCATTGGCTGCTGTCTAGAATTCACTATGAATTGAATAATTCAGCTAAGTAATTTTATCCAACAAAAAAAATTAGTGGCTCAGTTAAGTCATAAATATGTTTACAAAAGTAAGAAATATATTAAATTTTTAGCAAATATATGCTGATGAATTTGATCCGTTACATTTTTTCCATTTTTTTACTTAAAATTATCAGATGCAATATCTCTATTCCAGTACACCACAAATAACACTGCTAAGACAGAGACCAGCTCTGGCTCTCTAGTCCCAGCACACTCTATTATAGAGTTTAAATTCTAAGATTTATATAATAAGGAAGAAAGGAAAGGAGAAAAGAAGTGTAACCTATTTTTGTCTTATACCTTACAGTCCAGGTGATATGCAAGTAATTTTCTAATTCATATTTAGTAAGCTGATGTCACAGGTCCAATACAAATATGGGATATTTGTCAATGGGCAAATTTTAAATCAACATTATTAATGCTACATAGTATATTTATTTTAAAATAGTATTCATTTTCATCTAATAGGAAATGCAACCACATGCTAAGTGATTAACCTCTTGAAAAGATTCTGTCAAGTTTGGTGTCCTCTCGTCCTTCTTTTTAAAAAGGTCACACACACACACACACACAAATCAACAAGCAGAAAGAACAATCCCAATAAGAAGCTTAATACAAACTAATTTCAGGAAAAGGGGATTATTGAAGAATCATTTTAATTTTTAATTCAATCCATCAGGCATAAAGTTGAAACTGGTTCTGCATTAATGTTGTGTCATTTAGCCTCAAGTTAACACAAACATTATGTTGTGTCAGGACGGCATGTTCTTTTCAACAGGATTTCACGGTGGTAACAAGGACAGAACTTCAATAACTACATTTCTTTGCAACTTCTTTTTAATAATAGTCTTTTTTCCCCCTTGCAATTAATTTGTAGTTGAGGCCATACTTCATTCAGCATAACTTTATAAATTACAAAGATGATTCAAACTGTTTGTTGGGGTTAGGCTCTGCTTCTAATTTTACAGCAGGTACGCATTCTGATTTAGTCCTTCGGGCTTTGTGATGTGGAGAGTCAATAACTATTTCGGAGCAAGAAATACTAACTGAAGGGGACTTTTCTATCTTCTTTCCCGTAGCTTTTTCCACAGTCCCACAACACTGCTTCAGAGCACACTGGGTTCTGCAGGGAAGTTCACATTTACTTACACCTTCATCAGAGCTTACTATGGCAAATTCAGGCTGAATGGTTGTTGCATGTATCCCTTCATCATGAAAAATCTCCTTAATATCTTTTGCCACTTTCATGTAGGATTCTGGATCCCTACATTTTATATGAGCAGTGCCAATTATCCTGCTTCCTGCCAGCTGCCAAACATGCAATTCATGGACAGCTTCTACATCTTCCAGCTTACGGAGTTTCTCATTTAAAGAACGAATATCAATTTGCTTAGGAACAGTTTGCAAAAGAATAAGAGCAGATTCTTTAAGCAGAGGATAAGTAGTATAGAGTAAAATAAAAACCATGATCAGACAAAGTGAAGGATCTAAATATAGAACCCAACAAGGACCAGCTACAGGGATTTGCTCTAGTTCCACTGGAGAAAGCTGAGTGAAGTTTTTACAGGGGTCATCAACACAAAGATTGATGCAATCCCCAACCTCCGGGCATGGAGTCCAGTAAGAGTAAAATATTATGGCATTCACTACTACAATAACTGAACCCAAGGCATCTCCAAGAACATGAAGGAACACTCCACGCATATTGAGCTGAGCACTGGTGTCTTCGTCAATCTCCATGTCTACAGAGCTGTGCCTGCTAATATTTCCATTTGGTTGCAGTTCCATTTGGCTGTCTTTTACTACATCACCTGCAAAGACAAGAGCAACATTGTTATGCAAATATGAAATCTGTGACTGAGTTAGCAACATTATGTTAATGTGGTCAGTGAAGGAGATCAATTAACAATAGTAGTTTTCTTAGGAGAAATCTGGATTCAGAACTATTTAAGTTATTATGTCTGCCTTATGGTGACATTAATGATTTCTTCAGGGTTCTAGAACAGGGAGCTTCAACTTTTTCCATAACCTTGACCTATTTGCAGCCATGTAACAGAAGGCCCAATGTTTATGAAGTAACCAAAATTATTCTCCTCTCCTTTCAAAATATTCTAATTTTAAGTAATAAACTAGAATAGAATGTTATGTAGGACTGCTGATGCAATCCTTTTTAAGTTGGACAAATGGTTCTCCTCTGGGTCCTGACATTAGCTTCAGAACCAAAGCGTCAAAGCAGCAATCACCAATCTGGTTGCTTTTAGGATACTTTGGATCAACTACCATAATCTCCAGCCACACTGTCAACTGTCTAATAATTAAGGGAGTCAGCTAGCAGTTCTGAAGAATTCCACATTGAGAAAGGCCGCTTTATGATTCATAGCCAATTTCTTTGCTCAAGCACTCATTAGCTTTCCTAGATTTATTAAACTAATTAAGGCAAAATTCTAATCATCAGTTAGATATGAATAAAAGGAAAAAAGAATATGTAGGCATATACTGAAAGTTTTGGAGAAACAGCTGAGAAATTTGCTATTTTCAAAAATCTGTTCTCTTGAGCATAATCAACAATTTATTTTCAAAAAATGAGATACCCACTGTGCGTAACATACACACACAGAAAAACTATCACTGCAGACATACATTAATTTATATATGCCTGAATGCATACTCACACTGAATTATCAGGCAAAAGGAGAGAGAATTGTTTAAGGAAAATTAAAGCTAATGCCCTTCACTGTTGACCATGCTAGTATATGGGAGTTCAAATCAAAACATCAGAAGAGCATCAGTTAACATATCCTGACCATCACTATATACTGTTAAATGCAATAACTGATACAACTAGAATTCATCACTTTTCACAGGTGAAATGCAAAATATTCTGGATCAGGTTTTGCTTCCAATCACACTAGTATCCTAAACTAATTCACAAAGATCCAGAAAATGATTTCCATCAATATCTCTTCTCCTTGTAACACTTAGCACTACTTCCAGTGAATTCTCCCCCAGAAGATGGGGTGGAGGAAAGGGAGACAAACTTTTCTATACAGGGAAGTTCGGCAGTTTCCGAACTTTATTCATGTTTCCTTTCGAGTGATTTTGAGAAGCAAGAATTCCATGGCTGGCTCTAATGGTTGAGAAAGAGAAGAAGGAGTAAATCAATTTAAAAGCTGACGGAAATTAAAGAAAGTAGTCATTGTTCTTCCCTCTAGCTAGCCCCCATGTGGTTAGGCTGAATTATGGTAGAAAACCACCTGCTATGGATTAAATAGATAGGAAGAAACTAGAGGCACTTTCACATGTGCACTATGCATAATCGCATCTACTCATGAACCTGGCCTCTCAATGGTTAGTCCCCGAGGATATGCTAGAAATGGACTTGATCTGCTCAAGCCCCCGTCTCAGGCAAGCCTTAGTCACAGTGCCTAATTTTTAAAAAGTGACAATTGAAGCCAATGAAAATAAAAAGAAAATTGCCAAGTGAAAGTATTAAACACACAAAAATGCCAAAAATATTATGAGGATAAAGGAGCGTTTGCTACAAAAAAATAGTCCTGAAAGAAGATAGGTCATTTACATTACAGAAAGCTAATAAAAGGACAAAATGATGAAGCACCATCATCATCTGAGAAAAATTTACACTCAGAATCTCACTGTTCTGAGCTTTCCCAAAAAAGGTTGTTCATTTGAATATCATATAACAGACTAAATTTAATTTTTTCACATCAAATAATACTGTCCAAATTCAGCACATGCTGACTATAGTAAGACAAAAATGCAAAACGTATCATAATTATTGTACAGGAAAATTTGCATTCAGTATTTTTTTTTCCAGAAAATCCACATCTTGGGGAAGGAACTGTATAACTGCAGGTTGAACAGGAGAGAATGAAAATTGCCTTTTTGCCCAAACTCTTAGTGACATTCTAAATTTGGATAGCAGCATTCTGCAGGCAAAAAAATAAGCAATTGTTTTCATGCTGAAAAACAAAAAGGACAAAACAGCCATTATATCAAGATAGACCATTTGTCTGTGTGTTGTATTACAAACTGGATTTTAAGAGTAGTTATGTTGCAGATGCTGATGACAAGAATGCTATTGGCTCAATGATTCCAGCAATGTAACCGGTGGAACTTGAATCATCTCCCACACTCATTTCATTAAATTGACTGCATCTCTATAATGATTTTTACAACTCCCAATGGTGGAGATCAAGAGTTACGTTTATGAGTACTGAAAATTATATATGTATTAATATACCAGGAATGCTGTACATATGTGCTCCCAGCTAAAGATGTGAGCCTAAAACTTTCAAGTTTTAACAGCCACTACAGGAACTTCTTAAGGAGACATGTTTATTCTTAGAAACAAAACTCCATGAATAGAGTTTGGAAGACAAAACTACCACGATGACAATGTTATCTTCAGTCAAAGAGTCATCCCATCAGAACTATTGCCAGGTTTATGCCTCACTAGTAATCTGAAAAAACTAGATTAAATAATCTGGGTTACCCATAAATACCATAATTCTGAAAAGCATTTCCAGCATCATCATCTTCCCAAGATAGAACTAGTTTTCAAGGGGGGGGGGGGGGATTCAACTGCAAAATCACACTGGCACAATGGATCTGGTTGTATAAATCAGCCAACAATGATCCCAAGGCCAAATGAAAACTTTTAAGAAAATCAGTTGCTTACATAAATAATAACATTTATGCCAAGAGATGAACAGTGGCAATAAATCCTACCAACCAATCTGCTTTAGAAATTATCTCAGAAGTCTGATTAAATTATGAATAAATCAACATTTCTATATTAAACTAAATTACAATTATACTAACTATAGAATATTGCCAGAGGAATTGATTTCCATGACAGGGAATAAGTTCCTCATCTGCAATGTATCCTAGCCCTTAAAGGAACAATTCTGCATTTATTTTATTATATTTATATTCTACCTTTCATTCAAAAGATCAAAGTGGCATACAAAGCACTTCCTTATTTTCCTATTTTTCCCAAAACCCATTCTGTGAAATATGTTGGCCTAAGAGGACAGTAACATCCCTAAAGCCACCCAATGAACTTCCATGGCAGAGGGTGGAGTAGAAATTAAGAGCAAGCACACAACACTAGCTCTCAAATAACAATTCATATAATTTTGTCCAAAAAATGGATGATTTGGTGATTAAATCTCTAATGACAACAGACTTAAGAAACTGATTAAATCATAATAAATGCTGCAGAAAATTCATTGGTGGCCTGCGTTGATGGCTTCTCAATATTTCATGTTGGTAAAAAAAGCTAGAGACTACATAATTGGGTAAAGAATGACAAATATTTTGTGTATGCTCAGAGAGAACTGCATACCAGATCTACCATGACAGCTGCTGTCTATGTATAATATACTTTCTAGTATAATTAAGTTGTTAAATTTTGCTGCTGTAAAAAAAATCAACCAATTAGAACTCACATTACATAAAGGCTGCTAGTTGTTGAGAGACATGGAAGAAAAATGCAAGAAAAGGGGAACACTGAAGTAATTCTCTTCTATATAAGGCACATTAACAATTTTAATTACTTTAAATTCACAACAAAGTTACCTAAAACCTTTCTGAGTATTTATTTTTCTGTTTTAGTGAAATTGGGGTTCATGAACAGTTTTGTTTTTTAATAATTAATGACCATTTCCCATATTCCAGGTTTTTTAGAATTCAGTCCAATTATAGTAAAATGAAGTACAATAAGCCTTCTCTTTATGGCTCAATGAAGGATCCTGGAAAAGGCCTATAGCAGTGATGGCGAACCTATGGCACGGGTGCCACAAGTGGCACGCGGAGTCATGTCCGTGGGCACCCGAGCGTTGCCCTAGCTCAGCTCCAGCACGCATACACGAGTTGGGCAGCTGATTTTCGAGCCTTCCGGTCCCACCAGAAGTCGGAAAACAGGCCTTGTCCAGCCTCCCGGAGGGCCTCTGGGGGGTGGGGAAGGCCATTTTCGCCTTCCCCAGGCTCCTAGAAAGCCTCTGGAGCCTGGGGAGGGTGAAAAACAGGCATATCGGGCCCACTGTGCCATTGCATGTGCATGCACAGGGGGGCTTGGGGGGCATTGAATTATGGGCGTGGGCACACATGCGCGCAACCCCCCTGTGCTCCCCCTGCTTTTGGCACGCAACAGCAAAAAGGTTAGCCATCACTGTTTTATAACATGTACCAGAAAATTGGGACTAAATATTAATCAGTAAATATTGCTGCTAGCTGGGGTAGTACTCCCCTGTTACCATGAAAGCTGGTTATTTAGGATTACACAGAGGCATCATGAAGTAGAGCCATCCTGAAACAAGTTTTTAAAATGCAAGCACAGGCATCATATGAAGTATATGCAGCCCATGACCCATTTTGCTACACCAGAGGGCCATTATTTTAGATACATGTTTTACCTATTATTTTAAATAAATGTTATTTTGATTAATTTATTTCCTTCTATTACAGAGATTGCCAGCTAGAGCAGTATATGACTTTAAGGCTCAAACGTCTAAGTAAGTATTAGTCCCTTTTTTTAACCCAGAGAATCATAATGAATTTTAAATGTTCACAGGTAGAAAAGAATATGTGCAATAATATTACAATTGTTACAATTGGGTCTCTATTTCTTATGTAGTTAAACTAATGTTTTACTATTTAAGCATTCTGCAATATTCAGATATTCAATAATTTAAGCCACAATATTTAACTAAGGTATGACTCATCCCTATGAAGTGTTTAGCAATATTTAATGCATAATAGAATAGTGTATACTTTAAAAAAAAATTTTTTTTTAATTGAAGTTATTTTCTTTGGTCTTATTTATAATAGAGGGAATGATTTTGCAGTAAAATAAAAATGTCCATGTTGTTAATGTATGATTTGAATATGCAGTGTTGATTTACTTTCACTTTTGAACATTCTCACCAATATAGTTTTTATTATGTTCTTTATGCCATTTTATCAGCATTAAGAGACAAAATTGGTTTTAGGCTGGATTTCTATACTATTATAAGAAAAACAATATCTTTAAACCTGCCAAAGTCCATAGAAGTCCAGTCTTTCTTAAAGCTGACAAAGTCAAGACGATCTAAATTTTAGAGTTGGATGGAAAAGTAGGGTTTCATATGCCACTGATGCTAATACATTTTGAACCAGTTGTAATTTTGAAGTGGTCTTCAATAATAGTGTCCAATGTTGCAAAAATCCTGATAAAGAGTGGTTAAGGCATGAATGAGCATCAGCAATCAACGGATACAATTGGCAAGATGAATTTGTACAACAGGCATCCTAAGTGGGCCAGTCCTATTTCCCTCCCCTATTCTACAGGTAGTCCTTGACTTACAATAGTTCATTTAGTGACCATTCAAAGTTACAACAGCACTGAAAAAAAGTGACTTATGACCATTTTTCACACTTATGACTATTGCAGCATCCCCATGTCATATCATAACAATTCAGACACTTGGCAACTGACTCATATTCATGACTGCTGCAGTGTCCTGAGTTCATGTGATCACTTTTTGTGATTTTCTAACAAGCAAAGTCAATGGGAAAGCCAGACTCCAATGCTTCAGGAGGTTACATTGGCTTGAGTTTTCCTTCTAAGAAGCAAGTTCTGCCAATTTGTTTGCATCTCTTTTGTTGTCTTTTAACACTGGTAGCACTATCAAAAAAGATTAGGGAACTGACACAGAGAGAACCTAAAGAAAAGAGTCTTTGGTCCTAAATAGAAATAACATCTTATTGGTATGTTTGTCTGTTCATTCTTAACCATTGTCAATCAATATCTGAATTAACAAAGTTGAGGAATGTAGATAGAAGATAGAATGTAAATCCATGCTTAAGAAAAACAAAGAGAGCTAGGTGTTATTTCTATAAAGAACCAAAGCAGTTCTATATTTCATTTTATATATAAAGCAGTAAATGTCTTTTTACAAAAAGACAATGGTAGTTTCCCTGATAAAATAAATCACAGTTTCTTTTGCATTTGAGATATTAATCAACATCAGATCAGTAAAGTATTCAATAAAAAGTAAGCTTTTGTGTTTATGGTTGACCTCATTACTAAATATAATTTCCAGCTGCTAGTTTTGGTTCTTCTTTTTTGTGATTTAAAATGATAAACAATTAATATTCAATTCAAGATATGGTTACCAGGATGCCAAATCTGTCTCATTGTGTATAAATGTTTGTTACAGAGAGCTACCCTTTAAGAAAGGAGACACTATCTATATCCTCAGGAAAGTGGATCAAAACTGGTATGAGGGTGAACACTACGGAAGAGTTGGGATTTTTCCTATTTCTTATGTTGAGGTTTGTCTTTACACCAGCAATCTGATACATATGAGTTTTACAAATAGATATCCAGTTTGGAAAGGTTGATTAAAATAATCACTATTCTCTCTTCAGAAACTTATTCCCCCAGAAAAAGCACAGCCAGCAAGACCTCCACCCCCAGCACATATGGCCGAGATTGGAGAAGCTATTGCAAAATATAATTTCAATGCAGATACAAATGTGGAACTTTCATTGAGAAAGGTATTTGCTAAAATTGGGTGTTACACCAAGTTTGACAAAGATTCTCTGTAAAGGGGCTTATTCACTCAAGTATATACAGTATTACCCAGTATTGCTGTGTTGTGACTGTAAGTTGGGCTACTACATCTTTCTGATGCCCATTTTTTCTTTCTGCTAAGCTTC
>JANHFK010009165.1:228984-239561 GCA_036250565.1 Sibynophis collaris | reverse complement strand
TTGTGCCCACCCATCACCCTCCCTAACCTTTACTGCACCTCTTGTACATTCCCTCATCCCCTTGTATCTCTTGCATTCTCTTGCACACCCTCCATCATACAGTAAGCAGCCACCAATGAGCCTGCCAGACTGGGACTTTCAACTTCCTGCCAGATTTTCCACTGGCTTTGCTTAAGGAATGCAGACAGGGAGCATCAGAAATCATGATCATATGAATATGGTTAACCATGGCAGAATTGGCAGGGGTCACAATTGTGCAAATAGAACAGGTGTGAAAAATACTTGAAATTTCAGTTTTGCAGAGGTAATGAGCCCTGGATTTTTATGCATTCTTTAAATTGGCTTATTTGAGGCAAAAATTGTTGCACTATGATGCACTGTTTCAGCTAATTGAAGGTTACAAACAGGCAGGCTAACTTTAGTAGTATAGATTTACACAACCTTTCTCCACGTTGAAAGGGACTTACCTGAGGAATACAGCAAAAACTTGCCAATTCAAAGAGTCTTAATCTCTCCAGTACAAAAAAATAATCCAAAAAGTGATTAAGAAATGAGATTCAATCAAGCCTAATGTCCATAAAAGGCTTTGTTGCAGGTGTGAACTTGATGGAATCCCAATTCCAAGCCACTCAACTCATAAACTGACTGCAAAACATCAATTTCTGCAAGCTACTCACAAGTAGGAGCTGTTTGGAGTCACATGGATAATTTCAACATCTCTCCTATCTCCAGAGATTTTGCTGGTCTCGATCCAGCATCCTGCTATATTTCTCCTTGCAAATGTGGTCCCATTACTAGCAATACTTTGCCATGGCACTCACGGGAAATCAGGCATGTTTATTTATGTCACAAGTTAAAGTTCACGCCTCTATGCATGATGTCTGATTTGGGAAAGGCCAAAATAGCTTTCACATAAGGACTTTCACTATTGCTTTATTCTTAAACATGTTTCAGTATTACATTATATATTTAGAAAAGTATTTACAGTATTTATACCGGAGTATATCATACAGTAAAAGCATCTGATATTTCCAACACCACTAAGCTATTAATATAGCAGCATTGGCATTTGGCATCAGGTGGAGAAATAGCCACAATTTTTTCAGAATTATACCAGCATGGAAAATCTCGAGTTTCCAGTGGTGTTAAATTGCTTGAAAGTTAAAAATTAATCTTGTGTGTGTATATAAATTAGTAACAATTAACAGGGAAAGACAATAGAAAGTGATGTATCTAAAAATCAGTTGCATTTAATTGTATTGGATAAAAGAAAAGAACGTGTTGTGATAGACGACATATATACAGGGCCTCAATGTTCAAATCACCAGAACTATAAAGCTCATCAGCTTCAGATCTCTAACCATTCTTTGTGATGTGAACTTTTTAAAGATGTTTTTGAAAAATAACTTCCCAAAGAGGACCAAGACTAAATTGGAGAATACCTGCCCATTGGTAGGTATTGTATGAATTGGCAAAAAGAAATGTGTACTTGATTTGCAGCAATGAATTGTTAAAATGTATTTCTTGTCAACATTTGTATTAGTTTTTCAACAAGGGAACAGGTAAGATTTTCCAGCAATCTGGTCAGTTTTATTCTTCATTTATAGCATAATTTCAGTGTCTTCACACACATACCTTTTTTTTTTTGGCTTACAGTATGTTAGCCATTTAAAATGGTTGTCTCCATTGTATTTTACTAGTTTGTATTTTTTTTAATTAAGATACCTTGAAAATTGTTCATAACAGTGAAAAGGTTTACTTGGATGTGCAGTCCAATATTAGGCTAAATTATGGTAGCTCATGCAAGAAAATGGGGTTGGCTTTGGCACGCACTGTATTTACAGTGCTTTGCCCACCTTTCCTCTACAACACCTGAATTCAATGGAATTTAGTATTGAGTAGGGAGATTTTAAAATGCACTGCTTGTTAATATTTGCAGGCTGTTTCAGATGTATAAAAGTATTGAAAAAATTAAAACGTGCTGGAGTTTATTCTTAGAATTCAGACATTGGTTTCTAACTTGTAGGTAAGCATGTTAGTCTCTTTAGTTATTAAGGGACAGCACAAGTCAAAAGCAAATACTTACCAAGTGATAAGTCCATACCAAAGATGGCTAACTTATTTCTGGGTATTAATACATTATATGTATTTTATAAAGGGAGGGAGGGAGAAAGGAAGGAAAGAAGGAAGGAAATGTCTGACAACTAACTTTTTTGACTGTACACATGTATAAGCCCAATAAAGAGTTGGCCCAGACCGGTTCTGAAGATGGATACTATAGTATGTCAGCAGAGAGATCCATGATCCCATTACTCCAGGGGTGTCAAACTCGCGGCCCGTGGGTCAGTTGCATCACGCTCTGGCCACACCCACCCCTAGTTTAGCAAAGGGGAAAAAGTCATGCTACATATTTGATAACATGACGATGCGAATATGACACCTCTGCATTACTCCATGTAAAGAATAAACATAAATGAAAAGAATAAATGAATACTACCATTATGGGAAATATAAACAGTCCTCGCCTGATACAGTATATTTTGTTTCATTTTTATAATTACAAATGCCCTGAAATAGGCATACTATGTAATTTCATGGAATTGAGAAAGAGAAGACACAGCCCATTTCCCAACACTGACTTCACTCATTGTAATTACTGGAAACAATGACTCATTAGTGGAACTGTTCTCATTTTACCAAGGGGAATTTCAAAAACAGCATATGGTGCAGCATAAAAGTCAGCTGTTCAAAAAAAATTAATTTGAGCCTAGGGCTGAAATATTTCTAAGCAACAGTTTACATCTTGACCCAAAGTGCATTTATTCCCAGATTCTAGGTGGCACAGTTGGGCTGACAAATCTGAGCTGCAAAAAAAAATATATTTTCTGTATCTCTGTTAGCACCTCATGGTTGATTTTTGCATATCTGGTAATTGCAGCTTTGGTTCAGGTTGCAAGGGATATGAAAGTTAACTCAGTTTTATTTAATGAAGAATACATAAGTAAGTAAGAAATAGATATTTCTTAGAGACACAATTTTCTGTGTCACAAGAACATGTGTGTCAAAAATAATACCATTCCGTTTCCTAAAAACAGTCGCTTGAAACAGAACCATGAGTCAATCCTGACTTCAAGAACTCAGTAGACTCATGACAGGGATAGGATAGGGGCACCATATTTAGGACAGTAAAAAAAACAAATCCCTAGCAAAATTGGAAGATATTAGTAATCAGAAATTTAGATTTGCAAGACAAAACAATTTAGACCAACTGTGCCTTCATATTATTTATTATACACTATGAAAAATAGACACACAAGCCTATTTAACTGATGCTTTCTATCCCAAGTTGCAGCATTTGTACATCCTGACCACTGAAGAAATCCACATTCTAACTTGCATGAAAACGTGCTAGAGATATACTGGTAATTCCTTTACATAGGTAACACTCACATTGACATGTCTTTAACATATATTTTTTTCAGCATTTAATATATGTAGGAATAATCTTGAAATGCTTGGGACTAGAGTTTCTCAAATCCCCAATTACTGGTCATCTGCTTGGGGTTTGTAGGAGTTACAGTCTGTAACATCTGAGAGATAGACTTGGTGATGAAACCTTCCAAGCAAATCAGGCTTTAACAAAGCAAGCAGCTTATATGCACAATTTTGCCAACCAAATGTTGCTTATTTCTAAGTTCTGATGACCATATTTTTTCTTTTTAAGCAATTTATCATTATTTCAGACCATGTTTTCAGTAATCCCAACCCTGAAAAGCCTAATAGGGATAAAACAGATGCAGCCAACTGGGAACTTACACATATAAAAATATCAAAACTAAAACTTTAAGGAGATACTTAAAAGAATGGAAAAAGCAGATTTGGAAAGGAGAAAGATTCCTCCATCCTAGCATTCTCTCTTCTTTTGATACACTGCAGCAATATCAGTTTACTCTCATCTTAATCCTAAAACATCTTCTAAACCATTTTTTTTCCTGTTAAAGTATTAGTAATTTCTTGATGTCGTTGAGTGCATAAAAGCCCACAATTCCTAAGAAGAGAAATGCTCACAAATCATTAGATTAAAACATTTTAGAGCTTATTTTTCATCTAAAACTATTTATACAGATCTTTTCATCACAACCATTACAAAAATATATTTTTAAAACACCATAGAAATATCGCTCTTCTGTACAGGCACAAACGAACTCTTTCAACGCATTCCCAGTAGCTGACGGCTTTTCAACTGATAGTGTTTCTCCAGTTCACACAGGGCCTGAGCGCGCAGATTTGCAGCATAAAGACGCTTCTTCAAGTTACAATTTTTTTCTCTTGATTGGGAAAAGTTTTCCAGGTTTTCCTCCCCTTGAGCGTTTTCTTTACTTTCATCACCAAACTGGACTTTCTTTTTTCTCGCTGTATGGACAGGTAACATTTCATCTTAAAAAAAAAACCAAAAACAAAACTTTTGTAGTATTCATTTAAACTTCTTTAGCCATAAAATTTGCAAAATATTAGAATTCATATCTAGTATCATAGAATATCATATCACAGAATTCATTCATATGGTATGGCAAATGGGAATACCAAGCAATATTAAATAAAGGCAAGTCATATTATTTAATCCAGTAGGAATAACTAACGTGGGGGGAAAAACCCACTTTGAGATAGTTTTTTTAATAGTTTCTAAAGCCATGGTGAGATCTTACAGCTCAATTTTTTTATTTTGTTTTTTTGTGCAAAAATAGGATTTTTCTCTGAAAGCCTTTTGGAACATATCTAGATAATATTCAAATGACAAACAGCATCACAGTTTCTTTAATGTTCGTTTCTTAGCTTTACTTTCTTAAAGCTTTTTATTTTAATTATTTTCATAATTATAGCTCCTTTGTAAAAAGAGAATAATACATAGGCAAGAACCAGCAGTGCTAAAAAGCTAACACAATTGGTAGAATTATATAGTCATTTTGCATAAAATAATCACATAACATCTTCAATAGCATGAGATCCTTTATCATGTAAGATTCTTATGCTCATAACATGCTATTCTTTTAATATCTTTTCTATTATATTCTTGAAATTAAATACCAGTCTGTGAAGCCCATTCTGACAATCGGTGTTTAAATCCATGAAGTGGTACTTGCCACAAGTTAGAAATCAATGCTCCCCCCCCCTTTTCCCCTCCTAGACCTTTGTTTCCCATTTTCTCCGCCCCATTTTTCCACTATTTTCATTTGTATTTTATATTTTGAAATGTTTCATAAAATAATTAAAAATCATGAACAATTACATTTTTAATTGACGTGCCTACACTTTCTTCTTTCCAACATAAGAGTATGTGCATACCCATAATTCTTTTATTCCCCATAATTATCCAGCCAGGGAGATTGGAGTCAGGCACACCTAGTTTTTGCTGATATAGATGACTATGGACTATAGTTTCTTAGGTCTGCTAATATAAGTCCAACAGGTTGTGTACTCCAGCCCTTTGGAATATATATAATGACACATTTACTCCCAATCATCCTGTTATTGCTGGTATCGCCTATTGAATAAATAATGAGAAGGAGCAGTAAACTACTGATCTTTTTTCTTGGTAAATTATTTGGTTCAGATCTGAAGGGAGAAATGAGTGAAATAGCAGTAGAAAGTGGAGGATGATGGAAGGCTGTAGGGACCATGGGAACACATAGGAGGAGCAAGACAAGTGAGTTAATGGTTCAATCCAGAAGTGATTGAGTCCAAATGACGCATCAGAAAGTAATCCAACCCAATGAAATATAAGTGGTGTGGGCTTTTGTAGACTTTAATATTCTGTTACATTACCTGACTAGCAATATTTTTCAGAACTCAACATGGTTTGTTTCCTGAGCCTGCCACTCTCATAGAGGTAGTGTTGCTCTCTTGCTTCCACACACACACACCCCAAAATCACTTTTGAAACAGCGGTTTCCTCCTTTCTCTCTCTAGCTACTTCCTGTGTTCTCAAGATCTGCTAATCACAAAACCTTATGGATCTCTCTTCTGTAAATATGCGGACATCGGGATCTTTGTGGCCCATACATGATATGCCTAACCTGAATACCCTTGGTTGTTATTCTTTGAACATGCTTTCAATTCTTTGATTTCATCTTAAAATGTAGTACCCAGAACTGGATATAACAATCAAAATTAGCCTTTCTATGATTTGGAAATTGTTTCTGTTCATGCAGCCTAATAGTTATTATTTGTAAGTTTCATAAGTATTTGCCCCCACATTATACTGCTCTTATTTTCCATATTTCTCACCTGTACTAGCTCATATCATATACATGTACATTTAATGTTATCATAAGAAAATGTTGCATTTGTCTCTATTAAATTTATTCTGTTATTAACAACCTATTCTTCTAATCCATCAAGATCAAACTGAATTTTATTAGTCTTCCATCATATTAATATGCTACTCAGTTCTGTGTACAGTACACCAATGTGATTAGCATTTCTTCTATTTCTTCATCAAAGTCATCAGGAAAAAAAGATAAAGATAAAATACTAAATTGAGATTTGCAAAATGGCACTCCAGTTCAATGACTAACCATTGATAGGTTTTCTGTTAATGCAATTTTGTCCTGCTACTCAGCCCATGCTTAACTGCCTTATTAATCAGAATGTTATACCAGGTATTAAAAAGAGGCCGACAAGAAGCAACTCAGAAGACACATCTTCTATGTTTCTACTTTCAGACAGCTCAGGACCATATAACTTTTTTTAGATAAAGGATCTCTGAGTGGTTATCTCAGAACTAGAACTAAGGGCCAGGAGAAAGAGCTAAGCAGGGTGGAAAGTAAGTTTAATTTACAATAATTATACTATAGTTGGTCAATATATTCCAAGGAAGAACAGTTCTTCTCTTCTGTTGTATTAAAAATTACTATTTCTTGGTAAGTTTTAGATATCCAAAGCACGGGGAGATGCAATTGGCTTTAAGATATGTACTCCATACATATTTAAGAACAGTCGAGTAGAGAAAACTGTGAAGGAATACCTCTAAAACATAGGTAATGGAACTGTGGGTGCAGATGAAACTAAAGATCAGCAAAATGACAGGACAAATCATGACTCTTACTCGGAAGTTTGTTTTATTTTCCTCCATAACCTAAACGTTTAAATATTAAACGTTTTAATATTTAGGAGAACATTTAGCAAATGTTTATTTGCATAAATGCACTGTTCCTCCTACTGCTCTAAAGAAAATATCTTAGTGGCATTCAGTGAGAAGGAGAAAATTAATTTTAACTGTATCCAAGTATCCATTCAACAGATAGACATCACAGATTCCACCCTGACAATGATTAGGTCTGCTAACAGATATTTACCATGTAGAATAAAACTTGCTTACTGTATGTTAACTAACATTTTCTATAATTCTAAATAATTATTATGGCAATGTAAAAATGTATTGATCCATGGATTTTTCAGAATTTGCTATACTGTATTTTATTGCATTTGTAATTTTTTTCATTTCAGAAAAATATCTAAAATATGGAACATTTATATTCAATCTGTTCCTTTCTTTAGCCAAGAATCTTTAGGTTTGTATAAGCACAGCCTCTTGCATCAGCCAGCATAGTGACATATAATAGTTGCTGTGAAAAAATGCTATATATGTGGTTGTCGGAGAATACAACAACTGAAGTCCTTAAGTGTACAGAATACATGTCGTTCAAAATACAATATTAAGCAGTGTTGGCTTTTCTTTTTAGATTTTTCTTTACTATATAGTTGAATAGTCGAGTATATTTGCAGCTCTACTTCAAGCTGTGTTTACACTCAGTGTAGGTAAAAGGAAGAACTTCTTTGTATAGCACACAGTGAAACTAGAAATTATCTTGGGTAAGTATAAAGGAATAAAAGTATAGAATATGCTACCCAAAAACATCTGGTTGATAACTTTAGAGACAAAACTGTAAAGAAGTTATTGGACTGATTCAGCACAGCCTCCTCAGACTTTTTTTGGTAATGTCAATTTCATACAGAAGTTATCTATTTGAAGTTTTAATCAAAACCTAATAATAGCAGATTCAAAAAAACCTGCCTCTTAAAAAAACAACTTTACAATATATATTTGGTTGCGATTTTTTTTTTGTAGTGGAATTAGTTAAATGATGCCATATGTAAGAGCTACACTGTCAAGAAAAATGATTGCTCAGTGACAGGAGCCATTATTATCATCATTTGTATGCCACACAGAACCATTGCTTAATTATCTTTATTACTGCCCTGTTAGTGAATAAGCATTTTTGAGATAACTATATTTTCCAGCAATAACTTTGTTGCTGAGAGGAGACTAATTACATTTAAAGTGCCTTGGTTAATGTTAGCTATTGTTAGTTTAGGTTTCATTTAGTGTGAACACAGGATAGTCCATCTTGTAAAGTTATTCTAATACAGCACCAAATTCTGTTGTTAATTAAGGGCAACTGATATTTAAGAGACAATAGTTTCTACATCAAATTAAAAAAAATGGAATGTGTTTAGCTCCTGGACAACTAAGTCCTTTAAAAAAAGATTTCATCAGCTAGACAAGCTTTGAAGCTGTATATGCTCAAAGTGGTGTTTTTCAAGGGCAGCCCCAAATACTTTGTGGGAAACATCTTTTTGAGTAGAGAATAATTTCCAAGATTGCAAGTCCTTGTAATTCAGCCTGAAAACCAGCCAAAGTGCATTATTTTGAAATCAGCTACACAGGAATATAGTGGTATACATCATCATCATCATAAAATGTAATGACTTTTAAGAGCTAATTTTTAAAATCAGCACCACTGTAATATTTCATTCCCTTACAGAAATCTCATTTTCTTATTTACAAAGTAATAAAATATATTTTATTAAGGACTAATTTCACAGTTCAAGAAAGTCAAGACTGAAATATATAAAAATAAAAAACAAAGAGTGGGTGAATTAAATAGTTATATTTACACAATGTCACCCAAACTTAGTAACGATATACCAGGTGTAACAGCCAAATTTCACATAAAAATAGAAATAGATTGTTTCTTTTATGAATATATACTTTGTTTCTGATCAAATACACAAAATAATCACAACTCGCAGTAATTTTGAAAGGTTAAATAGAAGTCACAATTTTCCATATAGGGAAAGCTTCTTACAATCCTGAAGCATGCATACTTCATGATTTGTGAAGGGCCATTACTGAAACCTGAATTCGTGGTTTCACAACTCTTGAAGCATCTTTTATTGTTTCCTATGCCTAGAGTTTCAGATCTTTAGGAACCAGAGAGCCATGTGATCAGTATAGGAGATCTCACTTTTCTACATAATTCAACAGTAAAGCATTTTATAATATTCTAGGATTCTCAAAATTCCAGTAAGGCTAATATCAGCCATAGAGATAGAAGAAAGGTAATGATGGGAGCTTCTGTATCTCTGGTTAGTAATCCAGTAGGAGCTTCCTGTATCTTCTCCTACCTGGGCAAGTTGCTGGCAGGAAGAATCTATGATCCTTGAATAAGTTGTAATTCTTCATCAAATTCTCAGCCCTATAAAAAGGAGTTGATTAGAACAAACAAAGCTTATATTAAAATGATTTCCAAAGTAATTCCCCCATTAATCTACAACATTTTGAAGACTAGCAAATATTGTTATATCACAAATGTTTATTTGTTTATCTGTAGCCTTTCCCAGCCTACAATATGTTCCATCCAAATGCACATGTTTTAATATCCAGAATTCTCATAAAGGGCCAGAATGGCTGGAGGATACCAGGAATGAAATTCCATACATAGGAGGTCATCTAACCTTTCCAGTAAAGATCCAGCCACAAAAACCTATGCCATGACATTTTTAAAACAAACCTTATTGTAGCAAACATTTAAGAACAGACCTAGACAATTTGTCCTCTGCTAATCTCTCCCGAACACACAATTCTCGTTCTCTCTCTAGAACAAAAAGAAAAGTATGTTTATAAGATTGCAATTAACACCACTGGTATTTTATTTGACAGAGAGACACATAACATTTCCTTATTTTAATAACACAGGTAGTCCTCAACTTACAAGTTAATTTAATGACTATTTAAAATTACAATGACACTGAAAAAAGTGACCTTTGACTGTTTTTCACATTTACAACCATCGTAACATCCCCATTATCATGTGATCAAAATTCAGATACTTGGCACTGGTTCATATTTATGACAGTTACAATGGTAACTGTCCAGGGTCATGTGATCACCTTTTGCAACCTTCTAACTAGCAAAGTCAATGGGGAAGTCAGATTCACTTAACAACTGTGTTACTCACTTAACAATGCAGTGACTCATTTAACATCTGTGGCAAGTTAGGTCGTAAAATGGGGCAAAATTCACTTAATAATTGTTTCACTTAGCAACAGAAATTTTGAGCTAATTGTGGGCAAGGACTACCTGTAATAACTTTATTCTGTCTATGAGAAAACCTGCATGCAATTTAAATACTTCATGAAATCTAGATACTAGTAGAGCAGGGGTGAAATCCAACAGGTTCTGGAGAACCGGTAGTGGAAATTTTGAGTAGTTTGGAGAACCGGTAGCGGAAATT
>JANHFK010009165.1:171832-183292 GCA_036250565.1 Sibynophis collaris | reverse complement strand
CTGAGGAGCCCCTCTCTGTGCGAGCGTACTGGCTGGTGGGAGGCTACTGGTAGCAGAAGGCGGTCCCGTAAGTACCCTGGGCCTGAGCCATGGAGCGCTTTGAAGCGCTTCCCACTCACAGTACTGATGGAGTCACCCTTGTGGAAACAAGCCCTAATCCCCTTTCCCTCCCTTACATCCACACCTCCTCCACCGTAGCCGTCTGCCGGACCAGATCCCTCCCCACGTGGGTTATCCCAATCACTAATCCCCACCCCCTCCCTAGAACCCCTTAAAACTTTCCTTTAAAATTTATATAAAAAACTCCTCAACCCCCTCTTCACCGCATGCCATCTCTCGGGACTCCAACGAGTGTCCCACCAGTATGTGCTGTTTAATAAAGCACTGCAATAAACCCTGATTATTTGCTTTGGGTCCTGCACTTGATTTCACACTAACCCTTACCTTCCTCAAGCTTACTAGTTTGGACTTGGAACTGTAACTTATAGCAACCAGGATTTAAAACATACTTTACAGCATTTCCAAATGCAAAATTGCATGCCCAAAAAGTAAAACACTAGCCATAAAGCTGCTTATATTTCTACAGAATGAGAAATGTTCTGAGATGCCCCATTAGGAAAATTTCAAATCCAGGCCTGTTAAAATGAATTGAAGACAGAAAGTGCATTTCATACCTGTAATGTACATGAGTAATTGTTGGCCGCCTGTAGCCAAGAATCCATGTCTGAATGTCTAAGGGCTCAGCTTTGGGATATGCAATAGTTGTATCTATCACCCACTGAAGACCTTTTGATTTACTTTCTAAAAAAAGAAATTATGGAAGAAAGAAAACCAAGAAAACAACACTTTTAATCACATATATCATAATTCTAATATAAGATTTCATTAATGTTAACATTCTAATAATTCATCCCTAAAAGATACCAAATCCCACATACTATATTCAAAATATTTATTTCTTAACTTGGATAACAAACGGAGAATTCTTTTAATCAGCAAACTGCTATCTACATTGGCTAATTTTAATCAGTACTATACATCAAATGCTGGATATAAAAAAATTGTTCTGATTTCTTAATAAGCCATGAAGTAAATCAACACTGCAATGTAAAAGAAAAATGCTTGCCATTCAAATGCTTTAAATATATTATATGGTGGTTTATGTTTTTATTATTACATTATATTATTAAATTTATTTGCTGCCCATCTTAAGGCAACTCTGTGTTAATGGAATTGTTCTAATATCAAACTTAAATAATAATAAAATAGTGGCTAAAATATTAATTTTAAAAATCCATAAGTACTGGATTGCATTATTTGGTGTTCTATGAACAAGTGAATGGCTAATAAGCCAAGCACTTAACTCAAGCTATAAATGCTAAGTGCTAAATGTACGTTTGTGTAGTCTTTCCAGGCAAAAGAACTGACATCAGGCCAATAAGTAACTTTAAAGTGCTTGCAATTTCTAGTATCACTAGCTTAGCTCTAACATCTATTTTCAGATCCAATTTCTACACAGGAATATTGGTTCTGGTATTAAGAATTAGAACTTCCTTTCTCTCACTTCTGTTTGCAAGATAATTCTTGTAATTCTTTAATATGCATGGTCCTTTAGTAAATATGCCTTTGACACACAGAATCTTTATGTTTAATACAACTGTTTAGCAAAAAGCTGATTAATGTAAATGATAAATTTCTTAATAACTATAATATTGTAATCTACATTCCACTTAAATCAGCATTTTCATTATCACCTATATGGTAATTAGACAGAAACCTTTACCTTTTACCTACATCACCTTGCAAGTCCTAGAAGGGTGGAGTTGACCCAGAACCTGTTGTTGACCCAGAGCCTGTTGTTGGGGAAGGTATGTGTTGCAATAAAGCATTGTATACAGGTTTGCTATGATGTGATGTGTCAGGTCCTTAGAGAGCAAAGAAGCGGGGCTATAAACATTCCTCAAATTGAAATTTTCACGAATATTCTTGTCATAACATGAGTATAGTTATTTCCCTACACCAGTATTGTACCATTTAGATACAGTCCGATGCATATGGGAGGATAAAGCATGTTAATACAACTAATTTAATGCCTTAACAATAGCTACAAAATCATTTATTGTTATAGTTCAGAATAGATCTATTAATCTCATTTATCAATATTGGAACTGCTACTGATTTTCTGAAAGCCTCTGTTCTTGTAGTGCCCAATGACCAAATGCCTATTCAAAACAAAAGCCAATACTGGACTCTCTGAGAGACTTGCTCGGCTGTGCACCTTTCAAAATATTGGCAGTAGGTAGCAGTTCAACAATAAATTTAGGAGGAGACCGACATTATAGGGATTTGTGCAGAAATTAATTAAAATACATTAAAAGTTCTCATAGGGTTATACCCACTCTAATTTAAGTATTATAAGTATTTTAAAAACTTTTCAAAATTACAAATGTTAGCTAAATAAAAATTAGTATTAGAAAATATGATGAGGAAGGATATTCAAAAGTGGACTACTATTATTATCTGTGGTAAAAGTTCGAGGTAATGCCAAATTGCAAGACTGATGCCAAAACTAAGTTACATGCTTCTTTTTGATTGCCATCAAGTCATTGTCAACTCTTAATCACAGATAGGCCTTTTCAGGATGAGCCTAATCTGGCCTGCCAAATCTTCCAATGGGGCACCCATCACCACTATGGTATACTTGAATCCATTAACTTTGCTGCTAGTTATCCTCTTTTTTTGTTCCATTTTTTTCCAGCATTAGGACTTCTCAGAGGATCTGAATCTTTGCAAGATATGTCCAAAATATGATAATTTGACCCTAGTCATGTTTACCTCAGGTGAGAACTCTGAATTGATTTACTCTATAATTCATTTCTTGGGTATCCAACGGGAGTCTTCTCCCACACCAAAAGCATCAGCACTTTTTCTACCCTGCTTCTTCAAAGTCCAACTTCCATACAATATTGCCTACATGATTTTGAACTTTTTTGGTGGAGACATGCCACAATATTTGAATATATTTTCAAAAGCCTTCATCATTATCCTACCAAATGCTAATGTATGGCATACTTATTGATTGCTGCTTCCTTTGCTTTCCTTTGTCATTGATAGTTAATCCTAAAAAACAGAAATTGTTCAGTATTTCAGTATCTTCACCTGACAGTTCTACAATTGGTTGCTATAACAGTTCAGTTTTCTTCACATTTAATTATAATCCAATTTTTTCAATGTGCTCCTTGACTTGCATTATTAAAGCTTCCAGATCATGTGCATTTTCAACCAGCATGCTAATATCAATTGTAAAAGTCATTGGTGTTTATTCTTCTAATTTTAAAACTATATTTATCTTCTTCCAATCCAGTTTCCTCTCAATATATTTTCAACACATAAACTGAATAAATAAACCATGTCTCATTCCTTTGCCAATTTGGAGTTATTCTATTTCATCATCTTCTGTCTGGATTGTGGTTACCTGACTTGTATATAGATTTTTAAGACTTTTTAGTATTAGATGTTATGAGTTTCATTTTCCTAAAGACATCCCACAGCTTGACATAAGCATCCTGTGGCTTTCTCAGTTACTAATATTTATCAGCAAAGATGTGCTTGTTCTCTTCGGACTTTACTAAAGTCATTTGGAACATCTGACATCTTCCTTTCCACATAGGGCTGTAATCTTCGTTGGATTATCCTGAGTTTTTGTGTGTGTGTGTGTGCTAGCATGCGAAATAAGCATATTGTATTATAGAATGGACATTTGGTTAAGCTTCCTTACTTTGGTACTAGTATGTATATTAACATCTTCAAATCTTGGCCACTATGGGTTTTTTTTCAGATTTGTTACCTTAGTTTGATTATAACCTTTACTAATTCTTCTTCTATTGCTTGCCATATTTCTATAGATATTCCATTAATTCCACTAGCATGCTCATTCAATGTTGAAAACTCCTTCTTTGTTGGAAGATCTTTTGGAAGTAGTTTCTTGCTTTTCTGTGTCAACTTTACGTAAATCGCTCCGAGAGATCTGAACTGTGAGATGGGCAACAAATTAGACAGGCAAACAGATAGAACACTTCTATTTTCAATGTTTACAGATGTTTTAATTCTGTTTCTTGTCTCTTCCATTTGATCTCTGAAATTTTGTTAAATTCTTTCCCATATCTTTGTCTGCTTCAGCTTCTCTTCTTGTCAATTTCCACCATTTGTTTTAGCATTTAGGTTGCTTTCTTGTGTTTCTTGGTAGTTTACAAGTCTCTTTTGACACTCATCCTTAACAACTTATTTATTTCAATTCCTCAGTTCCTTTGGTTTCCTATCAATGAGTTTTAGAACTTCAAAGCAATTTCTTAAGTTCTCCTGGAAAATGCTGGGTATATGATCAATGTCGTAGTATAAAAATGGGCTGGTTTTAGCTAGACTTGGAACCTGCATAAAAACAGTTTGTGATGTATGCGTATTCTGGCGATGTAGGCAACATTTTAGTTGTTTTGAAGACTGTGTTAGCAATGAAGAAGTGATTGGATGACAGAAAAGAATGGCTTTCTCCTGCTTCTTTTCTATTTCTATTTCCAACTACATTTTCCTTTCTACCATTTCCAACGTTGATATTCCAGTTTCCAATCATAAGCAACACATGTTTTGTTGATTTCAGATTGCCCTTGACCATAAAACTAATCAACCTCTTTTTCTTCTGCATCAGTGATAGATAATTTTCATATTAAAGTGTTGTCTGCAAAATCTAATTGATATTATCTGGTTACTGAATGTTTTGTACCTAAGCACTGTCTTTGTTACAGTATATCTTTCCTAATAAAGCAACACAATTTCTTTTGTTTTTCATGACCTGACCACAGTGGTGGGATTCTGCCGGTTCTGGCGATCTGGCTCTGCCCACCCACCCAGATGTCATCACGTCCTGTTTTTGATGCTCTGCAAATGCGCAGGTACTGCGCATGCAGAGGTGGCGTGCACTCACATTTGCGAACCAATAGCAAAGGTAAGTGAATACCACCCCTGCCTGACCACTAAACAATATAATATAGTTTCCACTATAAACTGTGCTTGTAGTTTTGGATTTTCTTTTCCTGCATAGTAATATCTTCAACTAGATGTGGAGAAGGTTTTCATCTAGCCACATCCTAAAAACTATTAGTACTCTGAAAGATCCTCAGCAATTCTTCAGAAGCATGTTGAGTGCCATCAGCCTGAGAGACCCAACAGCCAGTTACTTTAACTTGTCTCTGATTTTCTTGTTAAAATACAGGAGTGGTTTACCATCTGCCTTCTCCCATATAATATGAAATGATGCCTTTGCTGTTGTCATCAAAGTAATAATCCAACCCCAGCACCTTCTTATGTTGCTCCTGCTTGATATAGCTTCCTGTTTGCTTTAGCCGGGCAACTAGAATAATATTATCTTGGTATAAACTACTACAATTTTTCACTTATTTTTTCAGGAATACCTCCCTGCCCTGCTATGATGAGACAGCACAGTAGGATGTGAGGTTATATGATTGTTTAACTACTATTAAATATGGTAATGTGCTAATAGTATGAAAATATTTCCCACATTGCAAATATCTTTCCTAACAGTAATGGCTATATCTATTCAAAAAACTATAGACAAGAATGATTTCAATAATAGAGCTGGAAGGGACCTTGGAGGTCTTCTAGTCCAAACCCCTGCTCAAGCAGGTGGCTCTATACCATTTCAGATAAATGGCTGTCCAGTCTTTTCTTAAAAACCTCCAGTGATGAAGCACCTACAACTTCTGAAGGCAATCTTTTTCCACTGGTTAATTGTCCTCAATGTTAAGAAGTTTCTTCTTAATTTCAGGTTGCTTCCATGCTTATTAGTTTCCATTCATTGTTTCTTGTCTTGTCTTCTGGTACTTTGGAAAATAAGTTGACCCCCTCTTTATTGTGGAAGCCTTTCAAATACTGGAATATTGCTATCAAGTCACTCCTAGTCCTTCTTTTCTCTGGACTGGCCATACCCAATTTCTGCAATCTTTCTTCATATATCTTTTCACTCCAGACACTTAATCGTCTTAGTTACTCTTCCTTGCAATTTTCTCAAAACTCAACATCTTTTTTGTAATGTGATAACCAAAATTGGATGCAATATTCCAGGTGTGGTCTTAGTAAGGATTTATAAAGCAGTAATAACACTTCACATGAATTTGATTCTATGCCTCAGTTTATACAGCAACCAAAAAAGCTGCTGCACACTGCTGGCTCATGTTTAAATGATAGTCCACAAGGATTCCACGGGTCCTTCTTAGAGTTATTGTTTTTGAGCCAGGTTTTCTCTAATCCGTGCTTGTACCTTTGGTATTCATACAGGTATTCATATTATATGAAACTATAATGAAAGCACATTTGTGGGCTTTCAAAACAGCAAAGAACAGACTGGGCAAGATTGCTACGACTGCTATTGTTTCCATAATAGAGGTAGTCTTTGACTTACAACTGTAATTGAGCCTGGAAATCATGAGGGTCATTAAGAAGGTCACCATGTGACTGCACCAGATTTTGTGACCATTTTTGCTGTGGTTAAGCAAACGATGCAATCATTATGTAATCCCATTTTGCAGGAAATCGGAAGTAAACACTGTTTTCCAGCAAAAAATATTGTAAATCACAGTGATATGACTGCTGGGCACTCCAAATGGCCATAAATGTGGGCTAGTTGCCCAATTTTGTAGAAGAATCCTTTGACTCTTGAAATACTACTTCATGGTGAGGGGGGGGGTTGTGCATAGATCAGGTTACATGAGATACCCAATTGTGATGATACTAGAAAAATAACTAAGTTTTCCCTTTAGCAGTTATGATAAGTTTCAGCTGTAATCTCAGCCCATGGAGGACCTATAGTTCTGAATCGTCTAATGATACCTCAGGAAAAAGAAAAAAGATAAGCACTTATATTTAGATATTCCTCAAGAAAAACTATAAATGAAGAGGCTAAAATGTTTAAAAGACTTTCAATTTTGTCACTTGAAGAAAATACAAATTTGTATCTAGTTCAGAGACTGCTCCTAATAAGACTTTTAGTTTTCAGTGTTGCTCCTCTTGAGAATTCTCCAAGTTCTTGCTTCCTCTGAAAGCAACCAAATTAGCCTATAGAGATTTGAATGGAACCCTGCAGAGTGCAGGATGCATGTATCTATTTCTCTGAACAGGTCATTTTTCTCTCGTGGCTTCTTGCAGTCAGAGGCTGCCAAGAACAATAGTTTGCCTTAATATTTCATATGAATACACCATGAAGCACAGTTGCTTTCACTCAATGTGAATACAAATCCTCACAATACCAAGCTAAAAAAAAAAAAAGAACGGAAGAAAAAATCTGCAATGCTAAGTGAAGTACCATTACAATTCAAGTATACTTAGTCACAAAGTTTGTATATGTAGCAACGAAATAGAAAATGAATGCAAACATGCACGCTTTGGGGGCACGGGGAGGGAGAATTAAACAATATGGGTAGTCCTCGATTTACAAGTTCATTTAGTGACTGTTCGAAGTTACACGGCACTGAAAAAAGGGACTTATGACCGTTTTTCACACTTACAATCGTTGCAACATCCCCATGCTCATGTGAATTACATTCGGATTCTTGACAACTGACTCACATTTATAATGGTCGCAGTGCCACTTGGTCACATGATCTCCTTTTGCGACCTTCTGACAAGTAAAGTCAATGGGGAAGCCAAATTCACTTGATAACTGTGTTATTAATTTAAGAACTGCAGGGATTCACTTAACAAATGTGGCAAAAGTTGTAAAATGAGGCAAAACACTTGACAAATTTCTCACTTAGCAACATAAATTTTGGGCTCAATTGTGATCGTAAGATGAGGGTTACCTATATATCTGAATATCATCATTATCAACTGCTTATCAAAGAGCTTTTGGAATACAGAAAAATAAGTGATTATAGCCAAAAATATAATTTTGCGACCAATTATTAAATTGACTTACATAATAATTTATATACATGTAATGAAGTGTGTGATTCAATTAAACTCCCACATTTTAATATTGCATTTAATATAATATATATTTATTTGCTACAGTTATAATTGTTTTATGTTTTTATGATGTACACCAACTGAAATCATGGACTGAAATGGATGGCTGTAGAAATCAAATAAAATTAGAAATTTACAGTACTATCATGAATAGAAAAGCAACAAATGACAAGACTAGTAGTATCATAGTATATGAGGTCCACAGAAGCCCTTTATTTCAAAATGGCAAAATAAATAGATAGCCAAGGCTAGAAAGCTGTTAGACTAAATGAAAAGGTAAATTGGTTTGATCTTCACATAATTATTCTTGTGTAACTTTCCACTAAAAGTAGCCTGCTTGTTGAACTGATATGAAAACTCAGAAAATTATTTGATCTAACTAAAGGTGTGGTTTCACGTTGTTCCTATAGGACCGGTAGCAGTTAAAAGCAATGCCAATGGATTGTTTTTCAATAAATTCAAAACACATGGATCCGGTTTAATTTTTAAAAACTAAGCAATGTATTTATTATTAGTTCTATGTTAGAATCTCTGTAGTAGCTGAAATACTGTATATATTGTTTATTAATAAATATAGGTACAGGTAGTCCTCGACTTACAACCAGTCACATAGCAACTATTCAATGTTATAATAGGCCCCCAAAAGCCACTTTCAACCCAGTTTCATAATTCCAAAGTCACCCTCCACCCGCCCATCCCCTGGTGATCGCATTTTGGGCATTCATCAACTGGCCATATTTACAGCGCCCCATGGTCATATCACTGCAATTTATGATGGTTTGCTGAAAACAGTGTATACTTCCGATGTCTGGCACAAACCAGCCCATACTAAACTTTAATAACCACAACTTTGCTTAATGACTGTGACATTTGCATAACGAGTGCCACAAAAAAGACTGGAAAATCAGGTCTAGTTCCGTGGTGATCCACTTTATGACCATCATAATTGTCAGGATCAATTACATAACTCGAGGACTACTTGTTTTTTGTGATAAATTTCATTCCTAAGAAAGACACTGACAAGTATTATTTTCATGACAGTTTACACTGAGAATCATAAAAGGATTCACAGAAATATGTGAACATCAAAAAATGATCCCAGAACTGAGACTTGACAATTTGATGTGTTGGGCCCTGATTGTCCTAAGCTCCACTTGAGGCTTGCTTGAATGAAAACCAGTGTAAGGGACTGAGGCTACCATTGTCTGGATCCCTTTCTTTCTACAGTACTTTAATCACAGAAGATGTAGCAAGTAATGTTATAAACTTATTCCAGGCAGCTTTGACTCTGAATGTGAGACTAAGATGGCCTGAATAGGGTTTGTGTTCTGCCAGTTTGCCACAAAGTGTAGATGTCGTTAGTTCTAGATGAATATGAGCTCCTAAACTGACTAAATTTGATTTAAATGGAAGATTATTTTTATGGTGGCCTAAGTGGAAATATTCTGATCTTCTGGTATCTGGTAACAGAAGGAAAAACCAAATAAGCGATGCCAGCATTTGCATAAGACACTTTTGGGTGTGGTCTCTACAGACATATTTTGTTAGTTTATCCTGTTTCAGTAATTGCTATTTGGGCAGCCACCTTCCCTAATGGTAAAAGACTTACTCTATAAGATCCCATGGAATTGCAACGGCCTGAGATCAGAAGGGAAATTGTCAGCAAAGACCACCTGCCTTAAAATTGGATCTATTAACCTCCAGAAAACAAATGCTTCCATCTGTTACCTTCCTCCATTCCCCTCCACTCCCGGAAGGACTGAGAATAATCTTTCACCAAAGGAAACAACATAGGGAATCTCTAACTGTTATGCTGCAGATTCCAAAGGTGGTCCCTGAAGAGAGCTACATGGAGAACTGCCTTTATAAGTTCTGTTGAAGATACTATTCAGATTCTAAATCTCCATGTAAGGTCACCTGGTGTAAAGATGATCTTGATGGAAATATGCAAGAATCATTACCTAGGCAAAAGAAGCCAAAACACTTTTCAAGTTCAGAGTAAGGCAATACCATTTGGAAGTGGCTCAGGGAGATGCCTCCTGAGGAGGTACAGTACAATCAGCCTTGCAAGATTCTGTTAATATTGCCAAGCTTAGTAAAGGTAATTTTAGCCTTCCTCTGGAGTTGATTTTCTGATTTGAGGCTGACATTCACCTGTCAGAAAGCTTTTCTGAAGTACCTTAGGAACTACTCAAGACTTTAGAGGCTATAGCAGCAAAGAAAATTAGAATGAATTATTTGGTAGCTTAATAGTGTTGCACAGCTTTGGGTAAATGTTAAATTTACAGGATACAATGCTAATTTATACAAATTGTTGTGTAACAAATTATACATGCAATACTGTACAGAATAAAACTTTAGACTACTTTTAAGATTCTACTCAGATACCAGCTGTTTCATAAATATTCAAAATGTTCCATACCTGATACAGGAACCTTTTCACCCGCCAAAGTTCCATTTTCTTGCTGAGGTACCAGATTTTTCAGTATAACTTGTGTGGCTCCCAGTCTTGGCAGAGTGACATGTGTGAGAAATGGCAAATTGTTTTTCTTGGCAAATGCCTGACTGGTTTCTCTTCTTTTTCTAAGAAAACCACCTTCTGGAAACAATACAATCCACTTGCGACTACGGCTCCTGTAATATTTTTCTAGGTGTTCATGGAGGAGAACAAGCTGCTGGTCACGATAAGCTTTTCCCTAAAATGGAAATGAAAAAAAAATACTTAATAAAATATCAGAATAATCTCTACTTTCCTACCCAAACCAGTTATTTTTACTGAAAAACTTCAAACCAATTTATTTCCAATAAATTGTGAATTTAGGAAATAAAGTAAACATGAAATTAATATATAATTAAAATATTTTACAGGACTTCAATTTCCTTTTTCAGAGCGAGGGTCATTCATTGCAATAAGGTATAATATGCTTTGTTTGATTAGAACTCAGTATGAAGTATAAATCAAGTATGTATGGATTTTTAAATAAAATATAAAATAAGCCACGGCTTATTATATTGTATGATGAGAGATCCTTGATGCTTTCTGATCTTGGTTGTTTTCTTACAGATGTTTCATTACCCAAATTAGGTAACATCATCAGTGCTAGTAGGGAGTGGGGGTTTGCTCTCATTTCATATTCTAGTGGCTTGCTCTGTCAGTGTTAGTGGGGATGGTTAGAGGTTCTTTGGTTGGGCTGTTTACTGTTAGCTTGACATTCCTTGATTGGAATATTTACTTCTTGATTATTGGTCTGATGTTAATCTTGGTGTTAATCTATGCACATGTGTGTGTTGATTGCTGGTCTAGAGCAGTGGTGAGTTCCTACCAGTTTGGTCCGGATCTTGCGAACTAGTAGTAGCAGCGGCTGGAGGCTCCGCCCACCCGCCCAGACATCATCATGATGATGCGCATATGCAGAAGCGCTGTGC
>JANHFK010009165.1:88241-102531 GCA_036250565.1 Sibynophis collaris | reverse complement strand
CTACCTCGAAACCTCCTCGCTTGGGTCTAATTTAAGTGGGTTTTAACATAATTGGGGATGGGTTTTAAAGGGATTTTAAAAGGGATTTTAAATGGATCTTATATGGGGAAGAGTCTAGTTTAATTTAATTTTTTAATATATCTTAACTTCTGTATTTTTTGTGTTTTAAATCGACTGTGAACCGCCCCGAGTCCTTCCAGGAAAGGGGCGGTATAGAAATCTAATGAATAAATAAATAAATAAATAAATTTTGAAGCGGTATATAAGTGCTATTACTGAAGTTCATCAAAAATATAACTATTTTACATGAGAAGAGTTGGGCATCTGCCTTGGCTATATGCATGCTCTATATCAGTGATGGTGAACCTTTTCAGCAGTCGGTGCCGAAAAGGGAGCACTTCGCGCAGGCTTGTTTGGGCCAATAGGAGTCGCCCAAGGGCATACGCATGCCACGCAACATGGCTCCACGTGCCACTTTGGTTCGCCATCATGGCTCTATATGATTTCCTCTGAAAGCAACATTTCTATAAAACATAGAAAAAAAACCACAAAAAAATCTGTGTTATAACTATGGACCACATACCATTCTTGAAGCTTGCCTGGCTATCCTATAAGCTGTCCATCCATTTGAGTCATTTTCAAGCTGTTGTTTGATAACAGCTTTCACTTCAGAAGATAATGTCTTCTGACTGGCAACGAATATCACAGTAGCAAGTGAAACCTAATGAGAAAAAAAAAAGCAAAAGCAAAAAGTTGAATAAAAAGTAATCCACATAAGGGCTTGACAGAATGCTGAATTGGATGAACATCAACAATTTGACTACAGGTAGCCTTGACTTACAACAATTGGGACCGGAACTTCAATTGTTAAGTGAAGCAGTCATTAAGTGAGTTGCACCCAATTTTACAACCTTCTTTGTTGTTAAATGATTGTTAAATGAACCACTTGGTTGTTAAGTGAATTTTCCTTGAGCAGTGGGTTGGACTAGAAGATCTCTAAGGTCCCTTCGAATTCTGTTATTTTGTATTCTATAATTACAATACCCAGTATAATTTTCAAAGTGTAGTCAAACCCAAATCTGAATAAAATCATCATACTGAGAAACAGATTAGCATTTTCCATAATGATTCTAATCATTCTTTAAATAATGCCAATCTAAACTATAAAGATATAACGTTTATAGAGATAAACTGCCGATCGAAAGGTCAGCAGTTCAGCGGTTCAAATCCCTAGTGCCACGTAAAGGGGTGAACTCCCATTACTTGTCCCAGCTTCTGCCAACCTAACAGTTCGAAAGTACATGCAAAATGCAAGTAGAAAAATAGGGACACCTTTGGTGGGAAGATAACAGCAGAGACGTCTTCGAACAGTGCTGACTCTTCGGCTTTGAAACGGAGATGAGCACTGCCCGCTAGAGTCGGGAACGACTAGCACATATGTGCAAGGGGAACCTTTACCTTTACCTTACGACTATTTTCCCATAATGATAGAATAAAACTCCCTTCCTTTACAGCTGTCAAACATTAGGGCAATTTTCTAACTGGGAAAAAAATCTTGTGATCTCAGGATAGAACTGACTGTAGCAAATGTGCACTCATTTACTTTGTTCATACAGGCAGTCCTCGACTTACGGACCAGAATGTGCATTCACCACGATCATATATCGAGTTGGACTCATTTTTATGATGAGTTTTATGGTGGTCATTAAGTAAATCCCACAGTTGTTAAGCAAATCACACTTCCCCAATAGACTTTTTTGCTGGGAAATTCATAAAAAAATGTTGCATATCACAATCATGTGACAACAGGGCGTGCAATTGGTTGTAAATGCAAGCCGACTGCCAAGCACTCAAACTGCAATCACGTGACCACAAGGGTTGTGTAATGCTCATATGTGTGAGTACAGATTTTAAATCACTTTTTCCAAGGCCATTGTAACTTTGAACTACTATTAAACAAATGTTCATAGGTCAAGGACTACATCTAATGTAACACAGGGGTCCCTAACCCCTGGGCTGAGGACCACTACCAGGCTGTGGCCTATTCACAACTGGGCCGTTGTGTGAGTGACAGGTTGGCATGCACACACATACGTCCGCATGTCGACTTGCAGTTGAGCTGCATGTGCATGGATGCCGGCCCATCACTTGCACTGCTTGGTTCCCCCTCTCCCCTCCCCCAGCTGGGCTGCCAAGCTGCAAGGGTTGGGGACCACTGATATAACACAGTTAGCATTTGCTATCCATTCATCCAGTAATGCTCTTTGCAACCTATGTTCATTTTCCACATACTAAACATCAAATTTATGATTGTTCATTTTCAAGCACTAAGGTAAAGGTTTCCAAAGAACACAGGATTCATGGGAGAAAATCAGTTATACTTGTTAACAAATATCCATATATTTTTAAGTCAGGTTCCACATCATGTTAACAAGAGGTTAGAAGAGTCAGCAACAGTGTGAAGTTCTCACATTTTCCACTTCATTTGCAAAGGCCAACCAGGCCAACCATGTAAAATAGGTGCCATCTACTGGGCAGAACAAGGATTGGGAACAGTGATACTGTTGCTTGTTTTAATAAAAAGTAATATTGAAATGAGCTTTTATATTTCCACTGTTGGCTCAATGAGAAGGTTCATGTAACTCTTGTTTTCTACATGGGTATTGCTTTATTACCATCATTTTAAAATGCTTTGCAGGATATTATTTTATTTTCCCCATCTTTCTGATTACACTCTTTTGTTTCTCATTTCCAAACACATCCTCAAGATTATTTTCTTCTCTTACACTTTCTCAGACTGAATTTTTTACACTGCTGATCTCTTCTTGGGCTCTTCATTTTGCTCTCTACTGCAAACATAGGCAATGTTTGCAGTACTCAATATGGGAGGAGAGGCTACTCAATATGGGAGGAGAGAGTACTTCAAAATGGATGGTGCTATTTCACATATTTATTTATTCATTTGAATTTATTAGCTACTCAAATCCAATGGACATATGTTGGCAGGGCTGGGGTGTGTATGTCTCAGTTGTTTTTCAATGGGGATTTACTTCTAGGGATTGCAATATGTTTTTCATCTGCTTCGCTCCCTCTAAAATGAAGGAAAATATGCTTTCAGTTTTCACTAATTATTGTCAAAGGAAGCATGCCCAAAAGAAGACTCAGGTGGCTACAAACAGCCTTTGCCTGGTAATGCTCCTTCTCCCCATTCATTGCTTCTTCCCTCTTTCTTCCTATGCTGTATCTTTTTGAATTATGGGCCACTTCAAATAGGGCCTTTTGGCTTTGATTGGTTTGCTTTGCTTCCAACACAAAATCTCCAGTCTGTAGTCACTATGCAAATAATATTGTTGTTTAGGCGTCTTACTTATTTCATGGAAAACATCCAGTGATATCATTCATTAATTTAAGTACTCTCTGATGTTTTGTTTACTGACCAAATGGAATAACTTTTGGAAAATTCAACACAAAACTAGCTAGTCAGTGCAATTCTTTGCTGTTAGTCCCTCAACTCAGTTGGTAAGGATCAAGAGTCCTAAATTAAAACTCCTTGTATCCTTCACTTTCCTTGAATAGATCTTCTGGAAGTTGTATTTGAAAAGCCCTATATTCCTCATGCCTATCAGGTTTGGAAACAGGCTATCCTTTTGAAGCTCATGGTTTGTAGGAATAATTTGCCAATCTTAGTGGCATCTCTAGGGGTTTTTATTAGCAAAGATCTGTCAATTTTCTCTTGGAAAAGCTGGGGAATAAAAACAACCTAATCATAGAAAAGGGATGGTCCAAAACAGCAATTTTATAAGGGCATCATGCTTTCCACTCCATTTATCAATACAACAATTTAAGTCAGAGATGTCCAACCTTGACAAGTTGGACTTCAATCCTGGCTGGGGAATTCTGGGAGCTGAAGTCCACAAGTCTTAAAAGTTGCCACCCCTGATTTAAGTGTTACATACATTGTCAGATAGCAAATAGTGCTGCTGAATGTTCATCAAACATTTATTCAGTCTGGATCCAGATTCATTTGTTACCCAGAAGAAATATTCTGAATCAAGAGTTTCTTACCAAAAGCTCTTGCTGTTTATTGGCAGCAGAACAGCCAATCACTTTATAGAGATTCATTAGGTCTCCCAGCATTCCATCTCCTAAGACGGGTAACTGCATGGCAATGGCTGCCAAACAATGGCAGATGAGAATTCTAGCAGTATCCTGAGCACGAGGCAGCTGTGTCAACAAGGACTCCACGATGGATTGGCTCAGATGGGGGCGACTCTTGGCCAGCTTCACCATACAAGTGAGTACTATCTGCATGAAAACAAAACGGCACTTTTTCAGCTTTCATGATACCCGACCTGTTTGTTTTAAAGATACTATCTACTTCAGGTAGTCCTCAACTTACGACCACAATTGAGCCCAATGTTTATGTTGCTATGCAAAACTTTTGCTAAGTCCGTTTTGCCCCATTTTACAACCTTTCTTGTCACAGTTGTTCAGTGAATCACTGAAGCTGACAAGTTAGTAGCACAGTTGTTAAGTGAATCTAGCTTCCCCGGTGACTTTGCTTGTCAGAAGTTCGCAAAATGCGATCACATGACTCTGGGACACTGTAGCCATCATAAATATGAACCAGTTGCCAAACATCTGAATTTTGATCATGTGACCATGGGGACAGCTGTGAAAAATGGTCATGTCACTTTTTTCAGTGCCATTGTAACTTGAACGGTCATTAAATGAATGGTTTTTATAACACAAAATAATCTGAAGCAAACTTGCTATTACCTTTTATAATAGCAATGTCTCTCTTAATATTGATATTAATAGTAGGCAGGAATGCCTCTGCAGACATTTCCTTGGGTGTGCACAAACCATGTTTCCCATCTTATTTTTATTTTTTAAAAAGGTTCTTTTGACATTATGGTCCTCTCATTTATTTGTCTACCTGACAATGTCAAACTACATGATCCCAAAATTTGTACAAAGAGCCAGAACACATCTTGGCATCAAAATAAAATCAATATAGGCACCAGCCAGAACAACATCACTAACAAAGTTCTCTCTTGTGGTCTGCAAAACATGCTATATTCCCCATTAACAGAACCTGAAAAAGAACTTCCTTTGAAAATCCTGATGACTCGTTCAGTCTGTTTAATGGAAAAAGCATGTTCTAATATAAAGGACTCAAAAAGCATTAACTGGTTTTTTTTAATCTGAAGGCATACTGGGAATAAATGCAATTACTAAATTTTCTTCCAAACAATAGTGTCACTGCTTGTTCACTAACTGCACCTTTTGTGTAATCCAGGACAGCCGCAAATACCAAATATTGTAGTAACAAACCACAAAGACATCTAAAAGAACAAATAACTATCAAAGTAACAGATAATTACAATAAAACAAATATTCAGGAAAATCCTCTTATATCAATTAGCATGAGAGCCAATATTTTAAAAAAAACACCTTACAATTTACCTTTAAGGTTGCTTCGGGAGATGAACTTGGTTCTTGGCTACAAAGAACGAGAAGCGATTCAAGGCCAAAGACTGCATCTTGTTCCAATGGCAAAAGTTCTAGGGAAGAGATAGATTAACTTCAATCAATCAAAATAGAGCTGGAAGGGACTTGGAGGTCTTCTAGGCCAATCCCCTGATCAAGCAGGAGACTATACTATTTCTTTGGCTGTCCAGTCTTTTCTTAAAAACCTCCAGTGATGAAGCACCTACAAATTCTGAATGCAAGCTATTCCACTAATTAATTGTCCTCACTGTTAGGAAATTTCTCCTTAATTCCAGGTTGTTTCTCTCCTTGATTAATTTGTATCCATTGTTTCTTGTCTTGCCTTTTGATGCTTCGGAAAATAAGTTAACCGCCTCTTCTTTGTGGCGGCCCCGCAAATACTATCATGTCACCCTACTCCTTCTTTTCTTTAGACTAGATTATTATTCTTTATTCTTTAGATACTAAACACCCTAGTCACTATGATACACAGGACTATGGAAAATTACATTTACAATTATTTATATTAAGGCTCTGTCCTGGAGTATAGAACTCTTATCACAGCAACCAAGCATAGCTAAAATCACTCCAAAAACAAATATATTCTAATCTTTCCAGGCTTATTGGCATGTGTTTCCAGCAAAACACAAACAATTTAGTCTGTAAGTGTTTTCTTGCCTGGCATCAGGCCAAAGTGATGTTATGAAAAAGGCTATAAGATTTGATTAGGAACTGGAAAGCAACATTATTGCTTATAGTTTCTTTTTCATCAAATTAGCAAAGAGGAAGAAGCAAACAGTGGACTTTAGGAATATTTACACTGCACTCTCAAATGAGAACATGACATGCTATGCTGAGTGTCACGAAGTGTTCTGCAAACCCTGCTCCTTCCACACCTTTTGGAATTACCTTTTTCTTGACAAGAAGCAGCTATATTTGTCAGAACACGTACTCCATGTGCTGCAATATTCTGATTATTATGATAACAGCTTTCCTGGGCAAGCTTGACTAGATCAGATGACCTTGCTGTAGTAGACTTTGTTCCTAGGTGAGAAAGGGTCATTTTTAAGCAGCATGGTACCATTTATTACATGAAACAGGCTTTTTTCTGTAGTTTTCAGATGAAAGGGGAAATTAAGATGTTGGTCGTATTAATAGTAATGGCAAATCTCTACGGATGAGTAGATGAAAGCATCCAAACTATAAGAGTCTCTTGTCAACAGAGAAGCAACGTGAATCACAATTTTTCGAGGAATGAATGAGAAAAAAACCTGCAACCACCTACGAGGCACAGCTTGTAAAGAATGCGGGTTTGGTGAAATTCTGTCTGATTAGATACAAGAAATGCAGGGAAATTGATCTCTCCAAAGGAGATATTTCAATACACCCATAGCTTTTTCTAAACTTTGTTGACTGTGGCATTTTCTAATAACAAACAGTGAACCAGAAACGCAGTTGAAAATTTCAGTCACGACCATGGCTGAAACACTCCAGCATGATTAAAATAAACTGGACACTTTTTGAAAAAAACAGTATTTTTATGTTAATGCCATAAATAAATACCTAAATAAGAAAAGTACCCCAGGAATAGGCTGATGTAATCTATTCATACCTGGAGCAATGCTGAAGTACTGTTTGATGGCTATTGTATCTGACAGGGTAGAAAGTACAGATAGCATGCCTAGTTTCAAGCTGTCATAAGGAGTTTGAAGAGCACATTCACACAGGGCCTAAAAGACAGACAAGAGAAAAATGGTTTTAAAGAAAAAAATATCTTACATCAAATCCCAGACAATTTACATATACCTAGTTATTATCTGACAATAAATAGCTCAGTCAGTGAAGTGCCTCTATTGACAAGCGTTTTATTGGCCACCTTAAACAATACTTTGAGATCATACAACAACTGAGTGATCAAAGCCCTCCTGCACATTATAATTTGGTTTTGTTACAGTTACCCTGTACACAAGGCAATATTGCAATGGCAGCAAAAGTGAACAGAACAAGACAATATGGGTTTCTCTGTTAGGCATAAAGTGTACTTTATGGTCTCCTCCAATGTGTTGGATTACAATTACTGTTCCAAACTATATTGGGAAAAACTGGCAAGCAGAGCACTGAGTTTTCAGCAAAACCCTCCATTTTCAAATCTGAGCTCTGCAGAGGCACAAAGCCTATAAATGAAACTGTACCAAGACACATGAAAGATGAAAGCAAGCCACAAATAAATACACCTTGATTGTTGCATTTTGAAGTATTTTAGGTGAACATTTGAATTTCTTTAGTGCAAACATTTGGTTTAGAAACAGTATTTAAAAAAAAAAAAACTAATTGGGGGCTTTATAACATTATATATTAAAATGTATAAAACCCCCAATTAGGATTTTTTTAAGTTTAAAAATCTCTACCCTTTTGTAAAATTCTGGTGTTTTTTTATATTCTGCTGATCCAAATGCCACAGCATAAACTCTAACATCCTCATCTTAAATACTACATTTTATTGGACATTACTAATTATGACCCAACTTCTACGGTTTACCAAAAAAACAAGATTCTATATCTTATTCTCCAAATAAGGTAAAGTAAAATTTCCTTTCTCACCACACACAACTGGTCCATTCAGGTAATGGATTTTTCCAACAAGTTCTGAGAAAGAACTGGTCTCAGAAGTTTAAGAGAAGAGTTCCAACAGTGGATTCCTACTTTCAAGACTACAGCCTTCTGCAATCTTGAAGTTGGAAGTAAGCCAATACAACCTAAAGTTTCTTATAGATTTTTCCAGGAACTTCAGAGGTATAGTCTTACAATATGTTTTAACGATCAGCTGAATATTTTTCATTTTTGCAGCAGCATTCACCTCTGCAGCCAAAATAAATCTCATGGGAAGTTTCAAGGTTTTCACTTATTTTATATCTTCCCTTCACTTCCTTTTGCTTTTATATGAGCAAACCACATTACAGATACTTTACTAGAGGGCTATAAATACTTAATAAATCTTCAATATAGTGACCAAAAGACACAATTACTGAGATGAGTTACTGAAATGAACAAAATAAAGATGGTACCGGATGGATGTGTTTTTATAAAACTGATTCTGATCTACATAGTGATAAATTTCGTGACAGTTAGAACAATTAATCAGTGGAACAACTTGCCTCTATAAGTTGCGAATGCTCCAACACTGTAAGTTTTTAAGAAGATGTTGGATAACCATTTGTCTGAAGTGGTGTAGGGTTTCCTGCCTAAGTAAGGGGTTGGACTAGAAGATCTCCAAGGTACCTTCCAACTCTGTTATTCTATTTCCATTTTCTGCTTCTTTGCAGGTCTCCAGTCAACACTGATGAGAGGAGCGGCAGGAGCATCCAGCCCATCCCAACACAAAACGTCCAGGGTTAGAGTCGGATTTTAAAAAATATTTCTCTTTTCTAGTTAGCAAAGACAAGCCATAGATTGAATATAATGACCTCCAAGATAATCATTCTTATGTCCTGAAACAACAAGTAATCACATACTTGAAACGTGAACAATTTCATCCAGAAAATTTGTCAATATCTGAATGGCAAAGTTTTTTATAAATAATGCAAAACGTTTTTATTTCATTGATCCTTTATAAGACATTACGTTACACCTGTGCTGTTTCTTGGGAATATATTATACACTTTTTTTCAGAAAGCATCTCCTATTTTGTCCCTAACTGTCTGGGAACTGTTCAGCATCCAATGATACTTCTTGCCCGTTTACAGAAAAAAAACTTCAAAAGCGTGAGCTTACATGTACCATCTTCCATTGAGAACAGAGAAATGCTTGCATGGCGGAGAACTGGCATCAGAGAAAATGGCCCAGTTACACGGCCCCTTCAGGCTGAGGAGGAGCTCCAGAAAGAGATTCTCTCAGTTCAAAGGCTGGGACGTTGTCAATGGAGCTTCTCATTACTTCCAAGGCAGCCTCTACCACGTCCCCGGTAGCAATCGGCTTTTAACAGCCTGCATACCTGGCACAGAAAGAACAAAAGGTCCGGGGATGCCAACGGGAGCGCATGTGGCATTTGGAGAATAGCTCCTTTATAGGCATTCCTTTTTGTGGCCTGTCTTTATGTCTGCCCAGGATGGGACTATTTGAAGGTGTTGATCTTGCTGAATGGCTTCTTCTGATGTCTTTCCTGCTGCTGCTGGTTCATTCCTCTAACGTTTGGGCTTCCTTACCCACCACCTTGGCAGAATCAAAGGCTTTAAATCTGGCAGCCTTGTTTGCTGGGGTTCAGGCACTTTGATCCTGAAAGGTTAAGTGCCTTAAACTGCCTCCGATGTAACATATAAACATGACTGGCCGCTTTGCCTGCTAAAGACTAAGCAAGCAAGATCTCATCAAGCGACACAGTTTGATAAATCTCTATTCATTTGAAAGATGTTTGCCCTACTCTTCAGCCAAGAAGTATTTCCACAGCAGTTTACAAAGATGGATAACGATTGTAATAAGACAGTCCCTTCCCTCAGGAAAAGAAGCGGCTGTGCTTTGTTACAGAGTTTTCATAACAGCAACTTGCAAATCTCTTTAGAGAAGGTGCAGTCCGGATTCTGAAGGAACACATTTCAAGTCCCACCACATATTCCTAACATGGTTTTTACTCCATGAGGCTGATGTGTTCAAAACTGAAACACACATTTAGACCAGTGGTGAAATGCAGCCACTTCTATCTGGCTCGGGCGAACCAGTAGGCCGGCGGTGGGAGGCTCCACCCACCTGCCCAGACGTCATCACATCCCTTTTTTGACCCTCTGCGCATGCGCAGAAGGCTCCGTTCATGCTTGGAGGAGGCATGTATGAGTATAGTGAGCACTCACATTTGCGAACTGGTAGCGAAGGTAAGTGGATTTCATGACTGATTTAGATGTGCATCTTCTCTTATTGGTTAAAATTACATTTTGTACAAATAATGGTTCCCGAGTTCAGAAAATGTAATCCCCCTCCAACAGCTGTTCTTGAGGAAATGTCAAGGTATCCCAATTGAACAAAGGTTTTGCCCTTATGGGTAGCAGCTGAGAAACCTAGAGCTTTTCTGTGGGGTTTTTGACTGCACTAAAGTTTAAAAGAGACATGCACAGCATACAGAAGAAGGGTAGATATTCAACATACTGGCAGGTAGGTAATATTTTCTGGAAGAAAGTCAGAAAGACTAAAGTACTAAAAGAACCAAGAGTAAATGAAACAAAAAGAGCATGTCATTGCTTAATGAGGGTAATTGGGACTGGTATTTGTATCACTAAACGGTGTAGTCATAAAGCAAAACCATTCTGTCACTTCCCGGTTGCAATCCTTAAGTGAATCGCAGGAGGTTATTAAGTGAGGACATCATGTGATAGCCATTTGAGTTTACTTTTTGGAAACTGGCAGTGAAGGTAGAAATGGTGACCATATGACTGTGGGATGCTGTCACAATGCAATTATAACCTGTCACTGATGTCCAGATTGCGAACAAGTAACTACAGGGATGCTGCAACCACCAGAATTTTGAGGCCTGATTGTAAATATTTGTTTAGTGCCATTGCAACTTTGAATGGTTGCTGAATGAGTGGTTATTAAACGAGGACCATCTGATCTATCTCAATAAACCGTAAACCGCCCTGAGTCCTGCGAAGGAGAAGGGCGGTATATAAATTTAATAAAATAAATAAATAAATAAATAAATAGGAAGAGGAAAAGAAGAGGGGGGAAGGAAGAAAAAGGGACATTTGAGAAAGATGGTTGGATAATAACAGGTAACAGATCTACTCATTTTCTATTTTGTTCCAGTCTTCGTCCTAAAAGAGAACTAAAATAACAATTGACACAAGTAGGAGGAACAGCCCAAAAGAGATAATTGAGGAGCAACTGGTGACCAGGAACAAGTTTAAGTCTCCAGATCAGATTAAATACACCCAGAAATTTTTGAAACAGATGTAATCTCAAAACTGTGATCTTTGAGAAATCATTTTAAAAATACATTTTTGTTGAATTTTGTAAAGAATGTAAATAACAACTGAAGATTTAGACTTTAAAATTAAAGTTTAATTCCAAACTGTTTAAATTATTTGCTTAAAAGTACACTAACCATACAATGTAAAAATGAAGAAAGAATAAAGAAAAAAAAGGAACAAAATGAATGCAGTGCCAGAGGATTAGAGAAGGGTAAATATTGAAAAAGAACCAAAGAGGATCAGGGTAAGTAAAATCTGATCAGCTTGATATCAATTAGTAGGCCAAACACTATATTTGTGAAGGTTTAAGAAAGAAGGTATTGCTTGGCTAGAACCAGCAAGAGTTTATGAAAAAATCATGCCAAATCAATGTTTTCTCATTTTTCACTAGAGCGGCCAGTTTAACGGTGTGGACATTGTACCGCTACATTACAACAAAACAGTCTAATGAAATTCTAATAAAGGAAGTAGCAAAATGTTAATTAGCCTATGGTAATATTGGATGGATGCAGAGTTGATTAACCAAGCTGATGAACAATTGTAACCCATGACTAAACTTCAAGGACTCCAAGTCAAGCTGAATGGAAGTGTTGAGCAATGAATCCTAGGGGTCCTGGAGCACTTCAGCATGTTTATAAATAACTTAGATACTAGAAAATAAGGGGTTTGAAAAGATTGCCATTGAATTTACATACAATACAAAAGTAGTAGGGGTAGCAAATGCTTTAGGGGAGAGTATCAAGATTCAGGATGATCTTCACAGGCTGGAAAAATGGATTCCAAACCAGCAAGATGAATTTTGACAAAGGAGAACTGCAAAGCCCTGTATTATGATAGGAGAAATCAAAGGCATGAATATAGGATTGGGACGATAATATTTTGTGCAGAAGTACATGAAGAAAATTCTAGGTGTCTTGCTGGATCACAGGCTAAACATGAGACAAGAGTTTGATGCAGCTGCATACAAGAAAGAAAGAAAAAAGAGGAAACCTACATGTGTTTCAACAGAAGTTCAAGAGTGTCAAGATCAACAGAATTCATTGTTTCTTTCTATTCCGCCTTGCTCAGTTTTCATCTGGAATATTGTGACTAATCCTAGGCACTGCATTTTTAAAAGGTTGTTGACAAACTGGAACGTGTTTAGAGGAGAGAACCTAGGATGATAAAGTGTCTGGAAGAACAAACCTACAAGGAACAGCTGAATGCATTTCATATGTTTAGCCTAGAGAAAAGAAGACTAGAGAGAAGATTTAAGGTCTTCAAGGTCTTCAAGTATTGAAGAAGGTCTTCAAGTATCTGAAGGACCATCATGAAGAAAGAAGGTGGGGCAGAATTGGTCAGAGTTTCTACAAATCAATAAGGTCAAGAAATGTGTGTGGGCTTTAGAGATCATCTAGTCCATATATTATTTGTGTCTGTTTTGTTTTTTCTTTTTATGCACTTTTTTCTTTGGATGAGATTATCTCTAAAGTCCTTCCAACTCATATAGGTGCTACAATTTTACGAACACTTCCTTTAATTCCTGCTTTCTCTTCTGCAATGCTTTGATACAAAAGTTATTGTTGAGACTAAGAGGCTGAAATTTTTCTCACACTCTCTTTTACACAAATACAGAGTTTCACAGGGATTCTAAAACAAAATAAATGTCCAATAAGGCACAAATACATTTGATTGGAATTGAACGTGGTATTTTTTTATCCACACGGGGGTGCCAGTACCTAATGTGAGACTCAGAAAGGAGGAGAGGAGAAGGAGTTTGCATGCATGAAGAGAGAGGAAAACGATGATGTGCAATAAATTCACAGGGAGATTTCCTGCATTTTTCATACCCTCCAGACAAAAAGATTCCTCAGGCCATATCTTGGCAATAGGACAACTGGAGGATTTCTGCATCAGCCTTGGGAAATTTTAGCTGGTGCATGAGATTCAGGAGGCAGGAAAGGTTAAAGATTGATTGATTATGTGCCACGAAATCAATTTTGACTCTTAGGGACCACATAGATTAATTTTCTACATAACAATCTATCCCTAATCTCTTTTTTCATGTTTCCCAATGGTGCACTCATTGCTTCTGTAACTGAGTCCTTTCACCTTGCTGCTGGTTGTCCTCTTCTTCTCGTTCCTTCCACCTTTTCCCCAGCATCTGAGGCTTTTCCAGAAAGCTCGGCCTTTGGATAATGTATCTGAAATAGGATAATTTGAGCCTCGTCATTTGTGCCTTGAGTGGGAACTCTGGGTTGATTTGTTCAATGATCCATCAACTTGTTTTCTTGGCTGTCCACCATATTCTCATGAATCTTTCCTAACATCAAAGTTCAAAAACATGAATACTCTTTCAATTCGGCTTCTGTCCAACTTTCACTTCCATAAACTGTCACAGGGTATATGAAGTCTTTATAGGTATGGACACATTACAGCATTTGAATATCTTTTCCAAAGCTTTCATGAGTGCCCTACCAAGTGGAATTCTACACCGTATTTCTGCGTTTATTATAGATGTTTACCCTAAAAGGCAGAAGCTATCCACCACTGCAATATCTTTATTGCCAATTCTAAGGCTGGTTGTTTTACCTCTCTTCATTGATTAATTCACTGAGGCTAAAGAGGCAGCTAATCATATGGGGAAAGTATTCCAGTCTCGTGGTGAATAATAATAATAATAATAGTTTTATTTTTATCCCGCCCTTCTCCCTGTTGGGACTCAGGGCGGCATACAAGTCGAATAAAAATACATATAAACATACAATTAAAACGCCCCTTAAAAATATATATACCAGTGACTTGAAAATTATTTATAATTTAAAAACCCTAAGGAACCAATAAAAATATATCCAGACACCCCA
>JANHFK010009165.1:54577-71477 GCA_036250565.1 Sibynophis collaris | reverse complement strand
AAAAATACCCAATTAATCCATTAATTACACTAGAGCAGAAGCTCCCAATCTTTTGGGCACCAAGGACTGGTTCCATGGAGAGAGGTTTTTCTATGGACCAGAGGTAGTGTGGTTTCATGCACTCACTGCATACCACGGATAGGGCTTTGTTTGTTTGCGGGGCTCAGTTATTGGCATGCCGCAGACCCGTGCCGGTCCACGGACCAGTGGTTGAGGACCACTGCACTAAAGTTTTGAGTAAGACAATGCCCTCAATGTTACACAATATTCTAGCATTATGATTCCAATATTTTAATTACGTTTTAAAAAGTTGTGCAGTAATTTACTGGTGGACTACAATTTATGAAATGTGTTGAGTAGGGAATAAATAATTTAATATTTTTATTGGATAAACAGTTCATTTTGAATAGGAATGTGTTAATTTCACTATCTCAATCCAGCCTTCCCAAATTATTCTTTAAATTCATATATTTCAGAATTTTGTAACACTTTTCTACAAGGAGAAATAGAATGCAAGAGTATCATGAGTCAGGCGAATTTTGAGAACAAAATTGTAAGCAAAGTTGAATGCCAAAATACACATGTTAGAGATATATTTGTATGTATGCCTACTGGACCAAACTGGAAATTGGAAAAAATAAACCAAAAATTAAAAGAGTAAAAAGCATTGCTTTTGATAGGTGTGTAACACTAGAATTACTCAAAGAAAACAGCATTATTCTATTTTAGGTATACCTGATACATTCTCAGATCCAAGAAATTTATATAAGAAGGAATTATCGTATTTTTCATTCCATAAAATGCCCTTTTTTTCTTCCAAAAATGGATGGAAGGATATGGGTGACAAGCAACAGCATTGAATGTCGGCAGCGATGCCTGCCGCCTGGAACAGCTGATCAGCAATATTCCAGGAGGCTGATCCAACTGCCGATCAGCTGCTCATAGGTGAAGGCTCCAGCGTTCTCCAGTGGAGGCAACAGACACAGAGGAGGCCAAATGGACGCTGGGACATAGAGGCAGATATTTTTTTTCTTGTTTTCCTCCCCTGAACCTAAGTGCATCTTATGGACAGGAGCATCTTATGGAGCAAAAAATACGATATATTGGATCTCAATACAGATTGAGACTTAATTCCATAGTCTGAAAGGAAAAAAGATTAATGTGCATTAGCCTGTCATTGTATATAATTTGAAATCTTATAATTAATTTATTTGCAGAATATATCAGGATATGCATGGAATTATCAAACCCGGTGTCAGATCCAGTTTTACCTGCCCCAGTCTTACAGAAATTAAAAAAAACTAAGGGAAAGAAAAGTATATAAAAATGAAACAGTTGAGAAGGAAAAACATTTAACCCACCCAAATTATGCACAACAGTGATCATCCTGGTTAATTATATCTTAAACATAATATGTAAGGGTTCCTAATTTTACTGAACATATGATCTGGATAGAAAACAGCCATACTTTGTGTCTTATCTTCTTGTGATGCTCAAGAACAGGAGGTGGTAGAATACTAGCAAACAATGGTTTGTTTTATTTTATAAGTACTGTGTTTCCCCGAAAATAAGACCCTGTATTATATTTTTTGGAACCCTGAATTAAGCGCTTGGCCTTATTGCCATGCGCTCAAAAGCCCAATTGGGCTTATAATCAGGGGCGTCTTATTTTGGGGGAAACGGTAAAGCCAACGAGAAATTTAGAAAAATCAGGCCTGGAACTTTTTATTGACTTGTATGTATCTGTAGATGACATTTCAAAGTATCTACAATCCAATGCAATGCAGGCTGTCACCTTCATTAAGTGCATCAATACTCTGGGTTAATAAATATGGGCAAGAATGAGCTCACCCATATGCAATCTATAAGAAAAGCTAGCTGACTTTAAAGAGAGAACTACCATGTTTCCCCAAAAATAAGATCCAAAATAAGCATTAGGGCTTATTTGGGGGGAAACAAGATATCAGGGTGATCTACCCATCTGGTTGTCCCCTCCCCCTGCATGTGCACAACAGACAGCGAGCGTGCAGGGGCGAATGGTGTCCAGCTATAGCACAGGTGAATTGATTACCTATCCAAGCAGCAGATGGAGGCAGAGGCATGGAGGACAGCCATGTGACCCGGACGTGCTGTGTGGGCTGCAGGTGGGCTGGTCACAGGACACTCATCTTTGTGCAGTGGCAGCAGGCAGAGGCATGGGGTGAGGCAGGTCATCCAGACACTGAGAGGTGCAAAGACAAGCCTCCTTTAGCCACCCACCCACTCCGTCATATCATCTCGACTTGCCTGTGGCCTGCGTGGCGCATCTGGATCGCCTATCTTCCCCCATGCCTCTGCCTCCCATCTGCTAATGTTGTTGCGCAAAGATGAACCTCCTGCGGTCAGCCACTTGTTCCAGCCACCCATTCTCTATTTTCCTGTGGCCTGAGCAGCGCATCCGGATCACCTGCCTTCCCACCATGCCTCTCCCTCGATCTGCTGCCAGTGCCGCCATGCAAAGACAATGCTCCTGCGGCCAGCTGCCTGCTCTAGCGCACCAGCTCGGCTTTTCCACACCCATGCATCACATCTGGGGTCACTTGCCTTCCCCCCTGTGTTTCTGCCTTGGTCTGCTGATGGTGCCACTGTGTAAAGATGAGCCTCCTGTGGCCGCCAGTCTGCTCCTGCCCCACTGACTCTTGGATTTCCCTGAATCCGGTGTGGCGCGTCAGATGCCTGCCTTCCCCCCGTGCTTCTGTTTCCATCTGCTGCTTGGAGAGGTAATCAACTCACCTGTATAGTGCGGGCTTCTGCTGTCGGACACTGTTGGCCCCATCACCCTCGCTGCCTCTGGTACTGGCTACACCCACCCACACCCGTGGCTGATGACAACCTTAACTTGGGCTTATTTTGGGGGTACGGCTTATATTAAGAGCACACTAAAAAATCGGACCAGGGCTTATTTTCTAGTTATGTCTTATTTTCAAGGAAACACGGTAGGTTGTAGTGATTTATATATCACTACATATTTGCATACATTGATATATTTATACATCACTTCAATCTGTTGTGTTATAAAAATATTTGGACATTTTCCTGCAGAAATAGGGTTCATATATAAGAAATCCTTTTGGTTCAGTAACTGTTCAAATAAGTGCTATGGGTTCCTATTTTCCTGTAGTAGATAGAATTAAATAGCAGCTTATTCTACCCTTAGTTTTCTTAGGTGGATACTTCTTTGATCTTATCAATTTGAAAACTGTACTTACAGCCAGCTCTTTGTTTTTGTTTAATGATGTCAGCAGTTTAAACACTCTAACTGAAGTGCTAAAATGTTATTTGGGAGAACATATTTATGTATATATGTACTGTATGTATGAATGTATGTATGTCTCCTACCGCTATCATAAAAATAGCTTTCGAGAGCAATACAGAAATTGAATAGCTTTCAGAGTGAAATATTTTATCCTCTTTTACACTGATTTGGGAATAACATGCGTGAATGAAATAAGAAGAACAGAATGCTTTGAGGCTTCTCAAGGGCATTTGATGAATCTAATTTTAATTTAAAGGGACTAATAGATTATTGATCTAAGTAGGAACACTCTCTTGCAATCGATTCTCAGAGCACTTTGTGCCTATCTTAAATAGCAACAAAAATTACTGTAGAGAATATTGTACTCCTACCTTTCTTTCATAAGGAAGTGTAATTGTAAAGCTTAGAGTTGGACTTAGATATTTATATTTGAATTGGCTGGTTGATTGATAAATAGAACTTGTTGTTGAAGCATGTGCTCCATAATTTTCCTGTTCTCCCACCAATAAATAGTATTCATTAAAAGCTAAAATAGTATCTTTGTATCTCCACAAATAATAATGGTTTGTAACTACTTTTATAAGTAATTTAATTTCATATTGGGCTTTCCTTATTCACCACAAACAGAGCCGTCTAAATTTAATTGCTTTATTTAGTAATTTCTGTATTGCCAAGAATAAATATTGGAAGTTTTAGAATACATATATCTACAGACAAAGATCCAAAAATTCCTTTAAACATCTCAAATTTTCCTTGGGTTTGGGAACAAGCTAAAGTAGTTTAAAGAATTGTGTTCATAGGTTAGTTGCCTATACTGGGTAGAAGATCTCTGATAGAAGAGTTTAAATAATGTCTGCACAGCCAATTAAAATTAATTTATATGGTCATGCTGCCATTCCTATTCTTTGGACACAACTTGGCTCAAATATGTCATATAGGATAAAGAATTAGGCTAAAACAGTATGGAAAATTTAAATGTAGGGAATTTTCTTTTGTGTGGAGCAAATTGCCTAGCTTGATCTGCTAAAGTGCATGTGCAGCAGTAAGTGAAATAGAAACGTTGAGTCATCTCTATATCTTTCTTATTTTGATGCCATCGCCTTTCTCACTCGGGTAACATTCAGCAAGTTGTTGAAGATGGAACACATGGCTTGAACACTAAAAATGAAATAAGATTGTGAAAATGGATTACCCTCAATTATTTCAGTATCAAAGTTTGTTTTGTACTCCTTATTTTGAATAAAAGTATTACTTCTAAAACTATTCATGAATAATTTCATAAAGAATTACAAATCTTCAGTGAGATGATAGAAGGGGAGCTCATCATTTGCAGACAACACCAAGCTGAGTGGAATAGCCAATACTTTAGAAGATAGACTCAAGATCCAGAGAGATCTTGACAGACTTGAACAATGGACCCTATTGCAAAGTACCAACATGGCAATTTAACCTGAATAATGAGGTTTTACTACCTAAAATAATGATAAACAACACAGAGTTCAGCTAATTGTTCTAAGAAAAATGTGATAAATGCACTTTTACACCCCTTCATTTTTTTTTTCTGCTTTGGGGCGATTTTTTTCTGCTTTTGAAACATTTCGTTTAGCAACAATAAGAAAGAAAAACTTTTGTAATATCATTTCTCTTTCCCTCTCCCCCTCTCTCTTCACCCCTTCTCTATCTCTCTCTGCCTCCATCAGTTTTTTGCTCACACACACCCTATGGGGGGGGGAACCCCTGAGCTGGTGCTGGGGGGGGGAATGACGTGCTGACGAACCCAGGAGAAGCACGCCCACACTCAGCGGGGAGGCAGGACATCACGCCATCACGGCTCTATGTTCTTGTTTTTATTTGTTTGTTGGGTTTTTTTCTCTCGTAATTATAGCCCAGAGTCCCAATGTGCAAGTAATGGGTATATAAATGGATTAAATATATTTTTCTTCACTTACCATAACTGTTAGGTTATGGCTTACCTTTGGAAGGTAAGCTTAGAAATAAATTCACTAGATATATCATACTTATATATTATACTTACAACCTATCTCACAAGGAATCACTTAGGCAGGGAACTTTGGAAAAATTGAATTATTCTGGTTAAGTTGCATTCTGCATCCAGATAGGCGTGGATGACATTAAATCTTGAGAAGCTAGTTTTAATAATTTGTAAAGCATACAATCTAATCTCAATTATGCTTACTTAGAAACCAATATATCTGTATTCAGTGGGACTCAGCAGATAAATGTGAAGACAGTAGTAATTAGGTTTCCCTTCTTTTGTGTGCTTTTCTTTATGTATAATTGTTGTATCAGCTATTGAAATAGAGCCATAGTTTTTGAAACATCAATAAATAATTACCAACTGGGTCAAATGGGAAGCTGTTTATAGGAAATGTACAAATCGGTACTGAAATTAATTTTGTTAGGTTATTAGCCTGTTGAGAAATGACCTCTTTTCCTATTTCTGTTCTTAGGATTTCCAGCAGAGTGTAACAGTGGTACTACTTCAAGATGAACATACCTTAATCTCAGCGGGGGCTGTTGATGGGTAATAGTCAATACTTCTATTTCCAACTATTTTTAAAATTATTTTGGGAAGCATTATGGATTTCTAATTTTGGATTGTTTGCTCATGTAAATATGTAATGAAACTTCATTGAAACTGCATAAAATGCCTCTTACCTGAGGAACAAGGATGACAGCATATTTTCTTATGTCTCTCTTAGCAATTAAATAAATTGAGAAGATAATTTCTCAATCTTTGGGTACTGTCAATTCTTGGAAGGTGATATCCTGAGAGTAGTAATATAATGTTTAATATATTTGTATTATATTTATAATTGATTAAATCCCTTCAAGGTTGTATTGCTGTATATCAGCAGATGTCACTGTACTAACATAGGCCATTAGACAGGGTCACATTGCCCCATAAAATGTGATATGTGCCTTGGGGATGTTCTTCGATTCACAGCTGCTTTTAAATAGCAAGTGAAGGCCATTATTGTGGCATCTTTGCCCAGCTTTAGCAGATGCATGAGTTGTAGTCCTCCTTAAATCAGGACACACTGGCCTTGATAATTGATACGTTGATGATTACCTGCCAGGAGTACTGTAATGCACTCAATGAGAGGTGGGGAGCTTTGTAAATGACCTGGAAGCTACAATTTGTCTACAATGTATAAGCATTCTTTATACACAATTGTTATATCGAATGTTGAGATAGAGCCACAGTTATTGATCAGTTTTTTGCAAGGTAACAACTCTCCTGTTGCTGCACTACTATCCCTAAAGTTCTGGCCTCAATGCAAAGTGCTGATAATCACCTATAAAAGCAGTATGTAATGTAGCATGGGGCTGCATCAGACACTGCCTAATCAGAATCGAAGCTGCCCATTTGGGAAGAACATCTTGGGAAGTACAGTTAAGAATTCTATTTTGAAGTTAGGGGGACATGAAAAAGTCAACAGGCCTCAGTGAGCAGCCCCCACACTTGACCTATTCCCCATAGTTCACATAGTCCTCTCCCTCATGGCATTTAGAAAATTACTAAAAATAGTTCAATATTTTATTATTGAAAATTTATTTTCACTGAGTTGTTGAACCTAGCAAAGTGTTAGTGATGTTTTTCTTTGGAGAGGGTTGGCTTATTTTTTTTAATATCTTGTAACCCATCCATAATCTTTTGATTTGGGCTAACTACCTTAAATGTATTTCTCAATTTATATTGTTCCCCTGCTAGCTGAACAATTATGTAGATTAAAGGTATATCCTATCTGTCAATTAGTATTTTGATCTTGGTCTCTAGTATGGCAAGCTTCCTTCACATGTTTTGGGACTATTATTCACTGAATTCATGTCAGATATATTTGGAGAAGATCAAACTGAGGAAGGCTTGATCATTGTGTGGAATCCTGAAGAATTCTGTTTTCTTAATTTTAGTGTGATCAAGATGTGGGATCTGCGCAAGAACTACACCGCATACCGGCAGGAACCAATGCCCTCCAGAGTTTTCAGCTACCCTGGGAACAGTACCCGTAAACTTGGTATGGCATAACTGAATATTCAAGAAGGAAGACAATCAGGGTCATTCCAAAACAAAGCAGATCTTTCTTTGCTTTTGCTCTGTTTTGTATTTATACATTAGAATTACACTTTGTGCTGAGGTCAGTTACCAAGATCTTAGCCTGATTTCAGGACTAGCTTTAATAAAATAAGGGAATTAATGACCCTGTTTGGTTACCTGCTTTGAGAGAATGGGCAGGATAAGCTAATTCTCTAGGTGTCAATAGTCTTCAGTGCTGCCACATTAGTCTTTAGGATGGTCTGTCTAAACGAGCTTAAAGACACAGTTTCCATGATCGTGGAAGATGATTTTTTAAAAGGTGTTTTTGTTTTTGGAGAGGATACTGTGTTGGTCACTTATGCTATAACGGGCTGTACAATTTATTTTCTGGCCCCTATGAGTTTCAATGTTGCATGATGTCTCTCAGGCAGGTCATTAGGAGTTAAACAACACACTGACAGTATCCAGCTCTTTTACATCTGATTTAATGGTAGCAGTTGCCATACTAGATTAGTGTCAGCATTACTAAGGAATTAAATGAATGCAAGTGGACTGAATTTCAAACAAAAACCCCCCAGAAATTCTGTTGGTGAATGACCTAATGTTGTCATAGTTGAAACCATTCTGTAAAATATTGTAAATATGACTTGCTATGATGTTAATCGGGACTGAATAATAAGAGCCTGCCTATATGTGTATGTCTTCTCAGTGCTCTGCTCCTTCCTCTGACTTGATGTAGGCAGAACTGAGGAGAGGATTTTGCCATTTTCTCTTAGGGAATGCTTTTCAGACAGCTTTTCCCCCTGATGCCAAGCAAAGTTTTCCATTTCCTGGGCTTTTAATTTTTAAGCAGTGATTTGAAACACTTTTTAGACACTTCTGATTTCTACCTATTTTTTATATTTTCTATCTGATTTACATGGAGCCAGTTTGGTGTAGTGGTTTAAGGTGGCAGAGTAGAAACTGGGAGATTGAGAGTTCTAGTCCACTTTAGACACAAAGCCAGCTGGATGACTTTAAACTAGTCACTCTCTCTCAGTCCTAGGAAGGAGGCAATAGCAAACTACTTCTAAAAAACTTTGCCAAGAAAATTGCAGGGATTTGCTCAGGCAGTCTGAAAAACAGTCTCAATTGAATGGAAGAAAAATAAAATCTGATTTCCACAAGCTATTATAGAAATGTTTTTACACTGCAATATGGGATGTGCTAAAATATTTCTATAACTATCTTTATTCCTTTTATCAAAACCCACAGACTGTCTAATAAGCATAAGAGGTCAGTTTCCCTAGTTATAGAAAGACTCGCATTTACCAAAATAATGAAAAAATGCATGCTATTCCACTTTAACAAAAAAGGCAAGCCTCCTTTGTATTGAAAGAACATAAAACATAGATGAGTTTCACCACCATACACTGCTTGTACCTTAGTATTTTATTTGAAAGCACTTGCTGGAATTTTTGTGTTTAATCTTCTAATAAATACTAATAATCAGATTTCTGCTCCTGAGATTAGCTGTTTCTTATCCAGCCTTTAAGGAGGAAAATCTCACAACAGAATCTTCTGTATTCTAGGATATTCCAGTCTTATTTTGGATTCCACTGGTACCAACCTATTTGCTAATTGCACTGATGATAATATATATATGTTCTGTATGCCAGGTCTGAAGAATACTCCGGGTAAGTACTAATATTTTGGGATACAGGTTATCTGTACAATACTTAACAGATTTAGAAAGCTATGCTGATGCACTTACTATACTTCTGGCAGTAGTACTATATGCATTTCCAGGACACATAGTCCCATATATTTGATATGGCTTTTGCCAAGATAAGTGTCCTTAAAATTGCAGTATGTAGTAAATTATACTTTATATACGAATCTATCAGAACAGCTTCAATTAATTGCAGTATGAAAGTTTATAACCTCTACAGTAGTCTCCATTCTCTGTTTTCCTTTAGACAAACAAGCTCAGTTGTCTGAAGACTACCTGTATATCTTTTCTCTGTATTCTTATTATCATTAGCAGCCTTTTACATTAATCCAGAGTGGAACATTACATCATATGTCAGTGAATTCCTTTGTTAATTGTGCTTATCTCAAGCAAGCCTTGTTTATTTATCATCTTCAGAGTCTGCAAAATTACCTCTGAGACCACAAGAAAACAGCAAATACTATAAGACTGACTTAAATATGTTTGGAATAGTGGGTGTTATTAAGTATTCCTTGCTCTTTTCTTCCTTTTTGGGAGGAAATGGAAATAAAATGAACTGTTCATGGAAATTTGTCTATGTTCCAACCATCTACCTTTATGCTATATTCTGTAATTCTGCAAGAGTCAGAAAGTTCAGTCGATTTTAGTAAATTGTGTTGATGTTTTTTTGAAGGATAGATCAATAAAATCTACAAAACTTTTAATTGATGCCTTTTTCCAGGTGGCAATTCCACAATTAAGAACATTTTGAAAATGTAGGAAAATGCTTTTTATTTTATTTTTTGCTATGGAAGTATCACTGATAAGGACTTGGATTTTGAGAAAATGGGAAATGTCAGATAAGGAAGATATTTATATCCGTTTTTATTTGAGTATTTCTAATGGAAGGTTACCAAATGGAAAGAAAATAAATCCATGCAATATTGGAAAAATTGTTCAATTTTTACTAGCATGTATAAAAATTTCTAATGCTTGGATTGTAATCTAGCCTAAATTGATCAATCTAGCTGCTATCATAAATTGGTGGATCTTCATTTTTCTCTCTTGTTCTACCTATTTCTCTATTTTTGTTCAAACAATATTGTAAAATGCTGTATGTGTCTTGGGAATTGTAATAGCATCTTGTTTTATAATAACATTGCATATATATCCACTTGCTTACTCATAACTCCAAAAAATATGCAGTTTTATAAAGCTGTTTTAATGGCAGCATGGAGATAATTCTGAATTACTGTAGGTGAATTGATATATTTCTAATCGTAATCATCTTTCCTCAACCTGATGCTTTCCATATATATTGCAAATGAAGTCCCCAGAATTTTCAGCCTCAATACACCTTGTTGTTAGTTGCGAAGCCATGTCCGACCCATCGCGACCCCATGGACAACGTTCCTCCATGTCTTCCTGTCCTCTACCATCCTCTGGAGTCCATTCAAGCTCACACCTACTGCTTCAGTGACTCCATCCAGCCACCTCATTCTCTGTCGTCCCCTTCTTTTGCCCTCAGTCTTTCCTAGCAATAGGCTCTTCTCCAGTGAGTCCTTCTTTCTCATTAATGGTCAAGTTCATTTCTTGTTCTGTCATTCTACTCCTACTAGAAGAAGATTGTTTTGGATTTCAAGGTCCAGATACAAGCGAGACAAAATTTAACCTGGATCTACCTATCCTGACTGTCATGATCTCTTTCACACCAGAGGATTCAAACACAGAAGAGCCTGCACTGGACAAATATCAGCCTGAGGAATTGGAGAGCAATTAACTACCTGCGGTCAACCTTGCCAATAATCATTTGGCAGAATCAATGTGAATCAAATGACAGAGGTGCCAATTCCAATCAGAGAACATGTTACAAACTCCAGAGAACTAAGAATGGCATGTTCTCAGAGGAATTCTGCTCAACTCATTGAAAAACAAACTAGCAATAGCCTTAATTGAACCTACATTACTACAACTATCAGTAATTGGTTTTTCCATAGGGAGCCACCGCTTATATGTTCTATATTTTCATGACTTTGAATCCCCTATGCTACCCGAATCTCATTTTTTGGTTCCAGAATGGGCTGACTCTCCTGATGCCTAGACTTTTCAACTGCTTCTGAACTTACAATTTACCCATGCTCTGATTTGCCTTTGGACTCTTACAGGCAAGACTTTGATTTTCCTGTTTAACACTGCTAAGATGTGTGAGCAATTGCACGTGCCAACTCTGCCTACTAAAGCCTGAAAATGTTTGCAAACTTGAAAATGCTTGCTTATCCTACTCTGTGTGTGCTCAACCTGAAACAGAACAAAGCACATGCTAATTGCTCTGACAGATGATAACAAGAAAGCAGATCAAGCATCTCTCTTATGGTTCCTTTACAAAAGATGAATGGGCAATTCTTGGTGTTATAAAACAATAGGAAAATATTCTGCTGAATTTGTATGCTGAGAAAGTGGTAGAATTAGTTGTCAATCTCCAGAACTATTGGATCAACTCTTAGTTTCCATTACTGGTAGCAATTCTGATGCAGGCTTCAAATAACATGGTTTGAAGCCATGTTTAGGCAGCACTATGTTGGAGAAAGTTGGATTATAATATTTACATCATAAGCATCCATCCATCTACATCTAAATACAGAATAGGTTTTCCTTTCAATACTGATCAGAGGGCCTCTGTAACTTCCTGTGCTGAGTAGAAATCTGACATTCCACTCTCCATTGCAGAGTGTCCATTGCTCACAACTCCCTTTGCTAGTGACAACTCTTTGGGGCTTTAGTTTTAAAGCCGTTTAAAGTTTTTTTTTAAAATAGCCAAGTAACCCATATCTCTGTGTCACTGCACATCCTTCTTAAGAAATAAGATACTGGTTTCAGGAAATGAGAAAAGCAGCAATTTCCTACTGGATACTGAAACTTTAGTGTCTACCTCAGAAATGCCAAATGTGAAAAGTTGTAAACAACCCACCATTGCCATTAACCTCAGAGATAAACAATTAAAAACTTACATTCCCTGAAGAAAGAAATAAGTGAACTTTTTTTAAAAAGTGCTCTGAAAATCTTTAATACCTAGTGGCTCCTCTTTTGGGGGGGCAACATTTTAGAAGTTAGCACAGAAGTCCACACAGGAACCTATTGAGTATTTGCTATATTCAGGAACAAGGGTACAGTGATACTGTTTATAGATGTGTTCTAGCACGAAGGTAGTCATTTCAAGATTGAACACTAAAGTCAAACTTAAAATAGTTTCATACACTTGTAACTTGTAACATTTTGCACACCTCGGGTAGCAAGTTTTATTTTGCTGCATTGAGCAAGCTTTATGCATTCTCTGCTCCTTTTCCTTTGATTTTAGCTGTTAAAATATTTTAGCTGCTGGTCCTAGCTCTTTAAGAAAATTGCCTGAGTTGAAAAAGTCTCTTAATTATTTTTCATATTACTTAACTGTGGTTATATTTTTAACTTGTTATCTTATTGTTCCTCTTTTACTTTAAAACAATGTTTGTCCATTGTGAAATTATTATAGACAACCATACAAATACAAGCCACTTAGGCTATTAAATCTAAGCCTACATAATGTAAGAACCCAAATAACAGTTTTCAGATAGTTCTCTGGCATCTGAATTAAATCCAGTGAAGAGGAGCTGTCAGATCTCTGAATAATTAATTGCTCTTACAAATTGCTCTTACTATTGAAAGATTTTCCTAACATTCAGTTGGAATTTGTCTTGTAGCTTAAGTCCATTATTCTGTGCCCTATAGTCTGAGATAAAAGAGATCTTGCCCGTCTTCTGAATTTGCACATATTGATGATGTGTAAACATTTCAAACTCATCTCATAGGCTTTCGTTTTCTAGTCCTCTGAGCTTATCATTCATTAGTTCTGAATGTTTTCTAGTTTTTCTCAGTTCTTAAATATGGTTCCCAGGATTAGACAATATTCTTCAAGTGGAATCTGATAATATAGAATAAAACAGAAGGATTACCCTAGGATATAAAAGGTATACAGGTAGTCCTCGACTTACAACATTTCTTTTAGTGAATATTACAATGGAATTGAAAAAAGTGACTTACGACCATTTTTCACACAACCATTGCAGCATCCCCATAGTCACGTGATCAAAATTTGGATGTATGGCAGTTGACTCATTTATGATGGTTGTAGTGTCCTGAGGTCATCTGATCACCTTTTGCGACCTTCTGACAAAATCAATGAGGAAGCCAGATTCACCTGACAACCGGGTTTCTAATTTACTAAATGAATCAACTGCAGTGATTCATTTAACAACTGTGGCAAGAAAGGTCATAAAATGAGCAAAACTCACCTAATAACTGTGTCACTTAGCAACAGAAATTTTGGGCTCAATTGTGGTTGTAAATGGAGAGTTACCTGTATTTCCATTGATTTCCATTCCAACCTAAATCAAATAGGCATTTTTGTGACCACATCACAGTGCTGGCCCATATTCAAATTTGCAGTTAGCTACTTTTCTATTTTTTCCCTTAAGTAATATTGACACATCAGATGTCCATCAAATTTTACTTCTTTATTTTATTTGTTTCCTAACTGAGGAAATTTTTCATTTTTCTTTGTAATTTAGTGTTGAAATTTATTTCTATTCTATAGTGTATGGTTTTGTCTCATTAACACATTGATATTTGTTCTCTATATCTCTTCCAAAACATGGAACATGAATAAAAATATTGAAGAGCATAGGACCCAGGTCCGAATCTTCTAGCATCACATTCAATATCTCTATTTCAATGAATAAAATTTTTGAGCTAATTGTATATCCGCTTAACTGTCATTCCACTGCCGATATGAAGCTTTATCCTGTCTGCGAACATTTCTAGAGTGTTTTCAAAATAAGATTAGTCTAGCAAGACTGTTTTTCAAAAAACACGTGCTAATTTCTGATGCTTATTACATTACTTTCAAGTTGCTTTCAGATAAATCTTTTTATCTTCCTCAGAACCTTCCCACTTATCATTGTTATCCTAACTGGCAGTACTTTGCAACCTCTTCTTTTCCCTTCTGAGGATAGGCATATTTGCTCTCTTCTACTCTGGGACTTCATCAGTTCTCCAGGATATGTAAAATATAATACATGAGGGTTCAGCCAGACAATCAATTACTTCCTTCAGTAAGCTGGGATAAAATTAATCTACCTCTGGAGATTTATTCAAAATTGAGAAGTTAATTCAAAATTCTCTCACCATGATTCTATCAAGCTCAAAATTCAGTCTTTCCCATTTCTTTACCTCTTTGCAACCTCCTAATAGAACATGTTTGTTGGAGAAAAATGACCCAAAATAGCTGAGTTTGTGTTCTTTCTTTCTTGTTATGCTTATTGCCTTTTTCACTTAATAGCAGGTATAACAATTCTTTACCTTTATTTTGAATATACCCTGTTTCCCCGAAAATAAGACATCCCCTAAGACATCGGGCTTTTGAGTGCATGGCAGTAAGGCCAAGCGCTTATTTCAGGGTTCAAAAAAAATATAAGACACGGTCTTATTTTCGGGGAAACACGGTATTTAATAATTCTTGTTAATTTGGTAATTATGTAATGTATACAAATAGAGTCATTGACAATGAAACCTTGATTACTCTGCTTGTGAGAGAAATAGTACTAAATGGTTTAGAGCCTTCTCTGTATAAATGTGATGTAAAGGATTTATCCTCAAATTCAGCTCTAAGTTATATAGTTTTTCTTTGTTTTTTGTTGAATTGCAGTGTCAGTTTTCAGTGGACATCAAAATTCCAGTTTCTATGTCAAATCCAGCATTAGCCCTGATAACCAGTTCTTAATCAGTGGTTCAAGTGACCAGTGTGCCTATATCTGGAAGGTAAGCAATGTTGGCTCTGACTACAATATTGCTATGTTATTTCTATGTTCACTTTGTACAGGAAAGATGGATATGTAGGTACAGAAGGAAGATAATAAGATTCATTGAACTATGTTTCCAGCATACTGTGTCTAAAGTACACAGCTGTCAAACCTGAATACAAGTCCAGATATAAAACAGAGCTAGGTTCCTGCGTCTACCTTCACTGTATTTCTAGTTGCTGATCTTAATCTGGTTTTAATAGGCCTTTAAAAATCTCTTTTCAGTTCTGTTTTTCAGCAACTACAACAAGCTGAAAGTTCTTGCTTTATATTTAACAAGAGTCTATACATTAACCAAAGTTTAATAGTCGTAATTGGTTTTTTTTAAGCTAATCATTTCCCAAGGTTTATAAACTGCATCACAACCAGGTTTCTTTCACATCCCCTATCTCCATGATCCTCAATTTCCAGCAGTTAAGATTTTATTATGATAGTTCAGTCAGAATTTTTAGTACTATTTGCCAGTATCAGCTGGCAGCTCAGAAACTTAGTTTACATGCCAAGCTTTCTGCGGAGAGATGCATGTGTTTCAATGTAATTTCCTCATCCAGTGACACACATTAGGGCATTTCAGGTTAACCTGTCTAGTATAAAATACCACAAAGTTGCCTCTTCAAAACATTTTCCTGAAAAGGGTAGAATTCTCAAAAGTATAAACATTCAGGGCAAAACATGAAGCAGGAACTGTTTCATGCTAACATCTAAATAATTTTTGAGTTATACAATTTGTTTACTTAAAACATTTATATAGCTGCCTATTTTAAAAATAACTCTGGGCAACTTAAACCAATAAAATATATATTATAAAACTAACAGCAATAAAACTAAAAACAGGAAAATCTGGTGCCACAGCCACATTTCTCTGATGCATTCACATTCTTGTCCAATCCAGACTTTCCCCTATCCCAAACTTGGGAAAGCTAGGTTTTAAGTGGAAGAATAGAACAGTAGGGGCTGTCAGATCTCGGGGGAAGAAAGCAGTATTCAAAGTGCAACCTCACTACTGCAGTAAATAATAATTCTATCCGTTCCTATGATCTTGATGCTATCCCTGTGTTGATGCTGCCCAGGACTGCAACTACAGCACACTTCTGACCGATACTTAAGCAGTGGTCCAGTATGACACCCAGATACCTCTCATAAGCACTACTGTTGAGCCAGATATAGAATTCATTTGTGCTACCATGGCTTTATGCTGAGAACTTGAAAAAAAGATAATCACAAATTTATGTTGATCAATGGACATCACAAGAGATCTGCGTATGTATTTTATATATTTTAAATTGAGAAAACATAATACAAAAATCTTAAAGTTCATCAGCCTTACATGTCAGGATATACGTGTGAAAGAGCAAGGGAAATGGCTTTAAAATTCAAGATCAAAATCTAGAATCAATACTTGAACCATATTACTAGTGGCTGGAAGTAGAGGTTCAGCTGCATAATTCATCAATTTACCTTACAATGAAGAATAGGAAAAACTATTAACACTGGGGTAAAAAATGTTCAAACTGTGGACTTTACAGTATTAATCTTAGTTTTATCCATAATCTGGGTTTAGCTTTTGTATATTTTGAATATAGAGTTTAGTTTACAGATGTAGCTACAATGTTTATACATTTCTTCAGGATGTGTTTGGTTTCTCTACCTCCTTTTGTCCTTTAACCAACAATACATGATAGAAGCTCTTCTTTGATAATGTGGATCAGCTCTCCCTAACCTGAATTGTCTAGATCAGTGATGGCTAACCTTTTCCATACTGAGTGCCCAAAGCATGCACATGTAGTGCCCAAACCCCCCAAATGCAATGCACGAGCGGCCCCCGTGCATGCCCCCTGACCCCTTGTGCATGTGTGTGTGGCCCCCTGCATGTGCCCCATCCCCTGCACTTGCACGGCAGAGACCTGAAGACCAGCTGGCCAGTGGGAGGCACCTGCGCATGTGCAGCGGAGCTGAACTGGGGC
>JANHFK010009159.1:12702-27146 GCA_036250565.1 Sibynophis collaris | reverse complement strand
CGACGGCAAAAAGGTTAGCCATTACTGACCTAGGCCCTATGCCTTGAATGGTTTTAAAGGTGATAACCAGCAAGTTTGAATTGATTTTGAAAGTCAACTGGTAACCAGTGCAATTTGGTCATTGTTATCCTATTATTTTGAATGAGATGAAGATATGGCTAATTTAGGCTAATTTAGTCTTGATCCAAGATGCAAATTTCATACAGGCTAGGGGTTAGCCTTTTGAGCTAGTTTAATGTAGTTAATGCATCTAAAAATGAGTAAAGCATAGTTGGATTACAAAGTGCATTTGCTAATAAGTTTTAACTATTTCCTTTTCTTTCCTTGATAGTTCAGTATGCTTGACCTGGACACAGTATGTTTTACTACCTTGGTTTACAAATTGATCCACTTTGAGGAAATTAGCCTATTCTGAAATATTCATTTTATCTTCGCCCTACTGGTTTAACTGTTAAGCTGAAATTGTATTTTTCATTTATTTGCTTTACTTGGCACCTAGCACAGTTAAATTATTTTCTGTTGAATGGTAAAAAAAGGCTTACCGGTATATTTAATGGTTGAAATTGGTGGAGAATGAAAGTATGTGACATTGCAAAGAATAATTTGCAGCCTTTGTGGTATATTACATTTGTAAATATGTTTTGTTCTTGTAAATTTGTCACTTCACATGTATTTGTTCAGTATTCTAGGTAAGTGGGAAGTTATTATTCTTCAGAGGTTAAATTTATATACTTTAAACATTGGAAAGTTAAAAAGTTTTATTGACTAACCTGTTAAATCATTAAACCCATGAATTTTGAAGATAGAAGAAGATATGATAGCACTCTTCCAATACTTGAAGGAATGCCAAGTCTACTTTTTTATCATTTCAGATTTAGGATGTGAAATAATGGCTTTAAGATACAGGAAGGCAATGAAGGTTGTACAATAGGGAAAACTTTCCAAATTTAAAGAATCATGCATAGCCCCAGAATCTTGCTACTTTTGTTGAAGTAGTGAAACCATTGTTGTGATATTACAAGATCTTCTCTCTTGGGAGTGTATAGTGATGTCAGGATTTATACAAAAAAGGAAGCAGGGCTTGTTATGACAGTGCTTTTGCCATTCTGCTCCCACTCCCCCGTTCCTGGTAAAAGTTGTTTGACACTGAAATCAGTTATCTATAGAGGAGGTGGACTTTTACTGATTAGATCTGTCATATATTTTTAATTTGGAGTCTTGGAGAAAACAGAGGGTTGGACTTGATGGCCTACATAGTCCCTTCTAGATCTTTGAAATATATCGGCAATAATATGAGCAAAGTTCATTTGAGGATGAACAACTATAAATTTTCCCTCCGAAGGCCTTGCAAGGGTTTATAAATATCCTTCTCAGTGTTGAAATTATGAATGGGAGTTTGTTAAAAATGATACAGCCTACCATGTTAGAAGTTAGATTGTCCCGAGAGGGTAAAGAATGTCAAACATGAGTTCCATAACAAGAATAATAATTCTATGACAAGTAAAAAAACAATAAAATTATGGCAGCATATGTTTTTATGGCTAGATTCCATTTCATAAAAGCATTCTTTCAAAGATTTAGAGGTTTTTTCCCCCTACCACAAAACACCTCCCCCAACTGAAGAAGACGTTCTCACAATTTTACTTAAAATAGTTTGAGTGCTTTTTGACATTAAAGATAAATCCCAAATCATAACCCTCAAATTGACTGACCTGAAAAGACAGGGAGAAAACAAAATAATCTTTAGCAACTCTCTTTTTGGAGATTTACCAATCTTCTCAAGTAAACTTTGAGAGATGCTGACTGTCAAAGTAATGCTTTTTATTTTGCATCCTTAGTGTTTTTTTTATACAGATAGCATGATGTTCCTACTATGATTTATTTTTCTTTGCTTGCACTAAATATGCTATCTTACTATTACAGTGTTCTTGTCTTTTATTGTGAGATTTCTACGAATCTTTAATAATAATTGGTTGGATGGTTATTAAATGTTTTGGTGCTGTATTCTTGTATGAGTAATTTGTTTTTGCTCAAGGCTTGACTTTGTGTTCTAGAAGTGATCATTTTCAAGGGTTTCTGCTTAGACATTAATTCTTCAGTCAATCATGAGATATCTAAAAATGATTGGGAAATAATTGGTCCCTGTAACTGATGAAGTAGCTGATTATTTTTTCGTTCTACATGGGTTAAATATAAATTTACAGAGGAAGAAATAAGGATATAATTCCATTTCAGATTTTCCAATTAAATCAAGTTTCATACCACATTCCCAATGATAGCAGTGGTATAACTACATCATAACCTCTTTTTACAGGAGAAATGCCAGAAGTTGTAGAATAACATAAGGAGTTTAACTCTTTTTTCACAACACATTTATTTTAGATTTGGAGAAAGCCTAGATAGTTAAAATGGGACAGACCTAGACTGTGACATAATTCAGCCACCTTTACCCAGTCTATTGCATTGGGATTAAAAAAAAAATAGCTGAGAATTCTGGAAGTTAGGACCCCAACATTTGAAGAGGAAAGCTGGACTAAAGAATAGAGTGGGAGTACTGATCATATAGATGAAAAAAAAGCAAGTGTACTTGAAGATGTTACTTTAGATGTTAAAGTCCAGCTCTTATTAGTGTAGTCATCATACCAAAGATGGTAGGAATAACAGTCTAATTGCTGGATTCCTACTACTGTAGTTACTTGGGTTTGTTAATCTGTCCTTGATTGGTTATTAATAGAGTTTGGATAGCTTTCATTGTTAATAATTAGATGGTGTTGGTCAAACAACATTGAGCCGGTGAATGTTCATATCATTACAGAGAAGTAAAATTCTTAGATACTATCAATGACTGTACGCTGTAATAGTTGGTCATGGAATAAGTGAGGAAGGGGTAATACTAGACTTTCCCTTAAATATTACTCAGGATTTGGTGAGAGAAGTATGTGTAGTCAAATTGGGCTACTGAGTATATTGCAATAAAATTCCACATTCAAAGAAATGATGACCTATATAACAAGCTATTTGATTTCAAAAAAGAGGATTTTTCAAAAATAAGAAAACAGGTTAAGAGGAAACTGAAAGGGAAGGCTTAAACAGTAAGCTTATTTCAGAAAGCTAGCTAATAGACGCAATTACTCCAAAAAATTAGTAGAGTAATAGAGGCTTAGGTACACTGTATTCTTAAAATTAGGAAAATGGTTCCAAAATCCAAAAAGAGGCCTGCACTATAAAGAAAGCTATTAGAACCAAGAAGAACCAACCCAAGGAAGAAGATGAATGACAAATGTTCAGTCCTATATAACTAATCTAATAAGAGTTTTTCAAGGGTATTAAAGGATGGATGGCTGAGTCAACCTTGAGCCTGGTGAGATTTGAACTGCCAAATTGCAGGCAACCAGCAGGCAGCAGAAGTAGCCCGCAGTACTGTATTCTAACCAGTGTGCCACCATGGCTTATAGAGATGCTCGCAAGGACATCTAATCATATACATTCTTACCTAGAAGCCGCTTAGAATAGTCTTAACAAGTATAGAAACATGTTTTGAAGGGAGGAAACTGCTCCCAAATGGAATGCCATCTTGCATCTTTATCCTTACTCATGGGATTTTTCTTCCCCGCAAATCTTAACAGCCGTCTCCAGCCACCAAAAAGCTGGGGTTTGTCAGTCTTTTGCAGTCACCATTCCATTGCTTTAGATAAATCTATAAGTCTTTCCAGAGTGTTTTGTGTAGACTTTCATTCTTCATATAAAACAAGTCTCTCCTAATACATAGAAGTGATATTCCAATTTGCAGTGCCTTCGTTCTGCTTTTCTAGTATAACAGTTATCTGTTCCTTGCTATTGTAGATAACATTACCCAAAGACAAGAATATTGAGACTGGGAGTTGGGATCCTCCAAAAGGGTTGCAAGTAATTGAATGTACAGTATGTGTGTTTGTGTGTGTGTGTGTGTGTGTGTGTGTGTGTGTGTGTGTGTGTGTGTGTGTGTGAGAGAGAGAGAGAGAGTTTTAAAGCTGATCTGTTGCGTGCAGGCAAAGAAGGAACATTGTGAAAACCTGGCCCTACTTTGCCTGCATCGGTTTGCAATGGATTCCCATTTGCCAAGGAGTGAGCATTGAGAGCTGGTTAAACCTATGGGCTCTGGTTTGTAATTTTACGTCTGATATATAGTAGCATACCCACAATCTTTGGAGAATCTCCACTTATTGGCAAAGTTCAGTATTCGTATGCATTATTTTAAGTTTCTAGCCATTCAAAATGGAAAGTTCTTGTAGACAGTAAGGGAAAAAGTAAAATGGCACTGATAAAACTAAGTCCAAGTCTAGAAAGTATGATAAAAGTCACAAATCTGTTAGCAGGTATATCTTTCTTTTCTTGGCCATTTCCTAACCCCATTGTTTTATTCATGAGAAGCTTGCACAAATTCATTTATCATGTTAGGGGGTATCATAATGCTTGAGAAATCCTGCTCTAGGTAAGTCAAGGTCATTTCCCATTCTTTGATTTGATCTCTAAAAGTGACAGAAATTCCCTAGAAATAAATCAAAATCATTCATGTGTCCACAACATCTTCAGAAAGTGGCATTGAGATTACATTTGAATTGATGTTATTATTTGAGTCACCATAAAACAGTTTGCAAAATCTTCCATTTCTTATGTTAAGTTCTTTTCTCTTTTATTCTGTTGTTATGTTTTTGAATGCTGAAGTAAAATAAATCAGTATGGTCAGTTGTCCGATAATGTTGTATAGGTAAAGGGAGCAAACTTTAATTAGTTTAATTGAAGTTTAATAATCAACAATATAGTTTTGATTAAGATTTAGTACATTGTTTAATTTTTTTTTCCTTTGAGATGTCCACCGAATTCTGGCTCCTAAAAGAAATGTGGATTTCTGTCCAATCGAAACAAAGGTTTATGCTTTCTTTTGACACATCAGCCTTTGTAAATTAATGTATAAAAGTCTGCAAATAAATATTTTGGAGCATAGTTTCTTCATGCAGCAGTGATTTTTTTAGCTAAATGATAAATGGCCTTAAAGTGGCAAATGAACTGTGCCTCGTGTCAAGATGGATTATAGTCCTAAAGGTGATCTTCTGAAAATAAACTGTGTGTTGAGTTTATCCTTTCTTTCTCTTCTTCTTTTTCTTCTTCTTGGTATTTTGTCTTTTATAAGCACAGTGTACAAATACATTTCTCTTTTACATTACACATACCCATCATTGCAAACCTGCAAAAGTCTGCAGATATTTAGAGAAATCGTTTGAGAGAAAAGAAAAGGAATATTTTTTTGGGAGAAGCAATGAAGGTATAATAAAAGGTAAATTACCTCTGGTGTATGAATTTATCCCACTGATTACAATGGTTAGGTTTTTTTTAAATACCTGTAAGAATACAATTCCTGCAAGACCTATATAGTGGAAGCTATAATGGGGATGAATTAGGGCAGATAATTTGAAACCGATATTAGGCAAATATATTTATTAGACTGAGAAATTAATATACAGATGTTGAGTTCATCAGAATATCAGGCAAATCAAATCAACGGTCAAGAAGACAAAATAGGCTGAAACTGCAATCGTTTTGCATTGGCAGACACATAAGAGGTTTGAGAGTATGGGATAAGTGCTATTGATGATAGCTGTCTCTGGGCTTTTTCTCACACATGTTATTGTAGCATGGCACAATAATAACACGGCAGCCGCTTTCTCGTGATGTTCTCTTTGTCCAAATTTTACTTTAAAAGAATCGTTTTAAAATTTTCTTTAGCTATTCTGATATTAAAGCGGGCATCTTAAAAATGTTTTCCCCCTTTAAGCAAGCATTAATCTTTGCCAATGTTCCCATGGATATAGTTTGACCAGCTTTACCAATCATTTGACTGATGTTGAAGTCAGACGAACACTGGAAAGTGGAATTAGCCCATTGCCTACTGACCACTTTAGGTTCATGCAGGCATCTTCCCTTCTCTGCATCCTTGGACACTAACTTTCAAAGCCGTTCTTTTGTCTGCTGCTGTATGTGCCATGTCTCTGATAGCCCAAAACCAGCTCAGAGACCCAGATTAGCCCAAACAGTTGTGGTGACAGTGGGGCTGCATAACAATATGGATTAGATTTGCTTTGGATCAGAGTTTAATGCTCTTCTAAAGTAGCACTAAATCTGTATCCAAAATGGACCTGACAATCAGTTTTGGCTTGGTGCAAAATATTCTGTTAAGGTGTGTTCAACTGATGGTTGGGTTTCTTTTGACATGGATTTCATGCTAATCCATAATAATCTCTGTCGCGATAATAGTTGGATCTAAGCATGCTGGTCTAATGATCTGTTAACATTACAATGAGGGGAGTACCCAGAGGTGAGATTTAAATAATTTAACAACTGGTTCTCTGCCCGAATGGCTGGCTGCCTGGGTGTGGCCATGGTGGGCACCCCCTAGAAGCAAAAGTGGGCCTAGGAGGCCTCCCTGCACTTACCTGGGAGCCAAAATGGGGCACATGGACTCCTGGAAGGGGCAGGGTGGGGATGGGTGGGGCTAGCCAGCAATTTAACTACCGGTTCGGCCGAACTGGCCCGAACCAGCTGAATCCCACCACTGGGAGTACCACATTGGATGTGGCTACTGGACTAATTAGCTGACCTCTCCTCCCTCTGTGCTTTCTGCTCCCCCTCCACCCATCTTTTTAAATCTGATATTATTGTACTTCCATTGTTTATTTTTATTGTTTTATTTCTTTGTTATTGTTATGCTTACGATTTTTATATTTCCCCCCATTTTATTGTTGTCAGCCACCCAGAGAAGCCCCAGGATAAGATGGGCAGCAAATAAATTTAACAAATAAAATAATAATAATAATAAATCTCCATTCCATTAAGGAGTTCAGAGGATGCTTTCCCACTGAGGAGAAAGTAACAAAGCTGAGGGAAAGTACCAATCTCTGTCTTTAATGTTCCTTCTACACTGCATATAAAAATAGCATCATATCACACAGTAAGGTTTGCCAATGGAGGCAGTAAATTTTTATGCTCTTAGATAGCGCTTTAATTCAGTCATGAGGAAGTGTTCATTGTGGGAAAAATGAGTCTCAGAAAACTACCGGTAATTGATCAGAAGATAAACTGATGATGTTGCCCATCATATTTTAGCTTACTGTACCTTGCTAAATCCCCAACTAGATTTTTTTTTCCTTGGGAAAGAATGGAGAATTGGGTTCCCTTCCAAATAAATCACTGAGCTGCAACCAATTCCTTTTATTATATAAGAATGCCTGTGGGGTCATGTGAAACCCAGAGGCATTCTTGTATATTAAGCAGGAGGCTGCTGCTTTATTTTTGCAGCATTCTTGTTTTTCATTTGAAGAAAAAAAAACACACGTTATTTTTAAAAGTCAGATGTGGATACTGGAGAGAGATCATGAGGCCCCATCTGGGAGTTCTGCATTGATTTAACAATCTAAATATTGAGTGTGGGAATAGACTGAGAAAATTCAGAGATGATTGAATTCAGAGACAATTGTCAAGTACTGAGAAGATATTTTTTTTTATTACCTGATTAGTAATCAATGGTCTATTCTCCCTTTTGAGAAATAAAAAAAAAACACCTTTCAGAATTCTTTTCAGCCTAGGGCAGAAACCTAGATTTCTGGGGAGTAGAAAAGAGAAGAGATAAAGGACACCCTTTTGATATTAAGAAACTGTAGTGTACTCAGTGGAAAAGAAGACAAACAGAAGCAGAATTAATAATGACTTTTTTTCCCAATTGCCTTTAGCACTCTAAGAAACATAATATTTGTTTTCAGTCTGTAACAGTCTTGGTAAGGCAATTCTTCACAAAGCATAAAAGTGGAAGGTGGTTTCCTTCAGTTTTGAAATTGCGAATTTCAAATAGCATTTGGCTCAGGAAAATAGCTGGACGTGTCCTTATAAAAAGGGTGCTGTGGTCCTGAAATGGTGCATTGGTCATTCGACCTTGCTTTCAGAAAGAGGTCTAGGATTGGACAAAATTTAAGTAGCACTGGAAAGAGATAAAGAATTATTAAAAGTTTGATAACAGGGAGAAAAATTCCTCCAGGTAGTGGCTAGTAAGGTTCAATTTTAATAGAACAGATTAGTCCTCCTGCTTTAAGATGATAAATTGAAGGAAGAGCAAGCTGTTACAAATATCCTTCACCCTCCAGGAGGAAAATGGGATTTTCAGTCTGCCCCCGCTCCCCAAATGCCCTGTATATACATGCTATCAACCTGCCAATCTCTGGATATTTTTCTCTGCCCAATTAATGTGTGCATATGTGATATACATACATTTGTACATATTCAGAAAGGGTAGCTGCATTAGGAAGGAAAGGAAATAAGGAATAAAACTGGACAGTGATGATGAGAGAGGAAGTGATGAGTGTATAAGAAAGGAAAGAAAGGAGTAAGAAGCTCTGTGTAGATGTTACCAATAGCCTTAAACTAAAATTCATTAATAAGCAGCCTCCCCCAAGCACCAAGCTTTAAAGGCAAGGAATCCATGCTGATCAGCACCACCTCCTGCCTGCTCTTTTGCTTTCAACAATTTCTGCTGTTCTCAACAACGAACATAAGAAGACATGTTCAATTCACAGGTACATTTGGGGGTGGGGGGTGGGAGGAGGAATGAGCTTATATTCCTGATGGTGTACCGCATGGGTGTCAAACTCGCCATGTCTCATTGTCGTCACGTGACATTTCATGACATTTTTCCAATTTGCGGAGCTGGGTTGAGCACGGCCTGCGCGTGATGCGTCTGGCTTGCGGGCCCGCCAGTTCGGCACCCCTGGTGTACTGCATCTTAAAAATTAATGAATTGAAAAATGTCTTGAGTTCAAGCGGTTTTCCCATTGAAAGTGACTGTTTTGCACTCAGATGGGCGTTTCAATCATTTTGGAAGTGTCTTGAAACAGATCTGGGGTGTTCTCCAGCGCGCCTTTAGGAGAATCCACGTGTGGGTTGTTCGTTCGTTCTGATTCGTTGGACTGAACGCCAATCAAAGTTTTGAAGTAGTCCCGCCTCCTTCGTCGACGTAGACCCCAGTTATTTCGTTCAGTCTGACTGTTCGGACTTACTTTGCCAATTCTCTCAAATAATTCCTAATTTAACCAAAGAAAACTCAGACTACTTGAATCTTTTTAAAAAACATCTTTATTGAAATTCCTGACTGGAAGAAAAATTGCAGAGCTCCCCGGGCGTTAGGACTCCGGTCCTCGCTGCGAGGCTTTTCCTCGCAAGGAGTCTCTTTAATCGGCGGAGGCCTGTCCCTTCCGAGGGCGGCTTGCTGTTTTCCGCACGATCAATCGCCCCCAGCACGCTTCTGAACAGCGGTCGGCGCGGCTCGATTGGTCCGCCATTCCAGCCGCCGACGCGCAACATCGCCAGACTCTCCGGAGCGGCTTTTTCGGCGGGGGAGCAGATCGACGATCGCCACGCTGCCACCGAGGATTTCGGGCAGCGCGAGGACGCGCCATTGAATCATCGCCCCGACGATCAGCAGAGGCGGCGGAAGAGCGTGTTCGCCAAGCGTGAGTACTACGGAGCGAGCAGCGGGCGCCCTAGAGTTGGCGCTGGTGGCCGGGCGCCATTTTAAGAGGCCTGTTTCCCGCCCTTTCGGCGCCAGGCCGCTTCATCAGTTCTCGGCCGCAGTTTTAGCCCAGGCCTTTTCCTCTGCCACACCACTTGCCTCAACCTCATGTCCGAATCAGACATGTCGTCGGATGAGGGGCGGGCCGCGGCTTCTCCATCTCCCAGCCATTCCAGGGAGTCGGCCAGGGCCTCTTCCTCCAGGCCTGAAGTTAGACCTTCAACAAGGAAGGCCTCTACAGCCAGTAAGGCCTCAAAATCAAATTCGGCCTCTGATAGGGATGCCTCAAGACGCCACAAGGCCCTAGAGAGGCAGTTCTCCAAGGTCCAGCAGCAGGCCCAAGCAGATATTCTTGCCCAGGACACCCCTGCAATCAGCTCAGAAGTTATACCACCGGTCTCTCATCAGGTTGAGCCTTTTCAGCCAGCATTGCCACACATGCTGCCTGACCAAATGTTTCTGTTACCTGGGCAGATACCTGCCATGACTACACTGGATGTGCCGGCCTGGCAGGCTCCTGTTCAGAGGGGGAGGGCACCTGAGGCCACCTTTACTCCCACAGCAGCCGGGCTGCGGTCTGGGCAGACTCCTTACCCTGCTCCACCAGTGGATTTTTCTACGGTCATGTCTGATGCCATTTCCAAGGCCTTTGCTGCAGGTTTGAGACAGAAGTCGGCCAGACGCTCTCCTTCACCCCCTCGCCATCGTCATCGCCCTCAACCAGCTCCTCCTTCCCCGCAATCGCCACGTACTGGTTCGGCTCGGAGTGAGGAATCCTGGGATGAAGAACCTGATGACAAGGACTCAGATTTCTCAGACGATGACACCATGACCCCAGAACAACCAGCCTTCACTGGTCTCTTCAAGCCGGCCAAGTTTAGATCTCTTTTACACAAGGCCAAGCTCGCGACCAAGATGGGTCTCACCGACAAGCCGCCGGCTCCGGTCACTACAGAGACCAACGAGGATCTTTTCCACGTCCCAGTTCAGAATCAGGACTCCATTCCTTGTCCGGCCCTGTTTATGGACGTTTTGCAGCGACAGTGGCTTCAACCTGCTTCTCTGGCTGCCCCGAGCAATCTCGACAAGAAACTCTATTGCTCTACTCCAGAACTGGACCAACTCCTCGCTCTTCCGTCGGTGGATGCCCCGGTGGTCAGTCTGGCTGCCCCCACAGCGCTGTCTCCTGTGGCATTGGAAGTGCTCAAACCAGAGGACAGACGGGCGGAGTCGTCATTACACAAGACACATATTGCCTCCGCCTGGGCCATCAAGGCGGCTACAGCGACATCCTTCTTCAGTCGCGCCTCTCTGGCCTGGCTGCGACAGCTTCGGGACCGGTTACCATCTGAGGATACCAGGTCTCGCCTAGACATAAACAAATTGATTGCCGCCGCTGAATACAACGCTGATGCTTCTCTGAATGCCGCCAGATTCGCGGCACGAGCCCTAGCTTCTAACGTGTCGACCAGACGCCTACTATGGCTCCGTCACTGGAAGGCGGAAGCAAAGACCAAGTGGCGTCTCGCATCGGCTCCCTTCAAAGGAGACAACCTATTTGGAGCGGCCCTGGACACAGTCCTCGTTGAGGACAAAGACAAGAAGAAAGTCATGCCTTCTTCGTCTCACCGTCCAGAGCGCAGATTTTCACAACCTTCGCAGCGCCAGTCCTTTCGTAGAGACTACGGCAGTTATGGGTCACAGCCATACAGACCCTACAACCAAGGATCCGACAAGCACTTCGACAAGAATTACGACCGTGGCTCCTTTCGAGACCGTGGAAGACAACAGTCCAACTCCAGGAAGCCATACCGAGGTGCCGGAGGTCGCTCGTTTCGACGAGGAAAGTGACGTCAACCACGATCTTCCCGTCGGCGGAAAACTGACCCATTTTCTGCCCCAGTGGGAAGCCACGACGTCCGATGCGTGGGTCCTTCGCACAGTGGGTCGCGGACTTTTGCTGGAATTCCGACGGCCTCCCCTGCCTCGCTTCTTCATGTGCCCGGTTTCCTCCCAACAGCAAAAGCGGGCACTGATGGAGTCGGAGATACAGCACCTAATCGACATTTGTGCCATCGAGCCAGTACCGGAAGGCCAGGAGGGACAAGGTTTTTACTCCCTTCTATTCCTGGTCCCAAAGAAATCCGGAGGTCACAGAGGAATACTGGACCTGAAACGTCTGAACCGGTACATCATCTATCGCCGGTTCAAAATGCACTCGCTACGGTCTATCCTGGGATGCGTCCGCAGGGGGGACTGGATGACATCGGTAGACCTCAAGGAGGCTTATCTTCACATTCCGGTCCACCCCGACCACAGATGTTTTCTGCGTTTTGCCTACAACGGTTCCCATTTCCAGTACCGGGCCATGCCATTCGGCCTTTCCTCTGCACCCAGAACATTCACCAAGATCCTGGCCGCCGTGGCGGCATCACTCCGGCTGGAGTCGATCCGACTACAATGCTACCTGGACGATATCATCATCCAGTCGTCCTCCTATCATCAAGCTACGGTGGACCTCCGCCGAGTCATCCAGGGGCTGCACCGTCATGGGTTCTCTGTCAACCTCGAAAAGAGTCACATGACCCCGTCAAAATCCATTCTGCACCTGGGAGCCATCATAGACACCGACCGTTGCCAGGTTTTCCTGTCTCAGGACCGATTGAACAACATAGTTCCTCTGGCACAACGGGTCATCACCAACAAGTCGGCATCCTTGCTCCTGCTGTCTCGCCTCCTCGGATCTATGATTTCCTGCATAGACATCGTGCCGTGGGCCCGTTTCCACTCCCGCGGCCTGCAGTGGTTCCTTCTGCCCTATCAACGGAGGGGATCGGCCACCTCCCCCCGAGTGGTCCAACTACCCACGAAGACGCTGCTCTCTCTCAGATGGTGGACTTCCGTGTCCCTGCAGAAGGGATGCCTTTTCCTCGTTCCCCCGCGGGTGACGGTCACGACCGATGCAAGTCTCTCCGGGTGGGGAGCCCACCTGGGGCCGAAGGTGGCGCAGGGTCTATGGTCTCCCGAGGAGAGCGCCAAGGACATCAACTTCCTAGAGCTACGGGCCATCTCCCTCGCCCTTCGCCAGTTTCTGCCCGAAGTGCGACTGCAACACGTGCTGGTGCTGACGGACAACATCTCGGCGAAAGCGCACGTCAACCGTCAGGGAGGCACAAGATCCAAGGCGTCCATGGACGAGGCCAGACGACTGATGACATGGGCGGAACGTCATCTGACATCCATCACCGCGGATCACATCTCCGGGATCTCCAACAGCCGAGCGGACTTCCTCAGTCGGCGCACGCTGGACCATTCCGAGTGGCGTCTCCACCCCGACATCTTCTGGGACATCTCCCAGAAGTTCGGTCTTCCGATGGTGGACCTGTTTGCCAGCCCGGAGAACGCTCAACTACCTCGCTTCATCTCCCGTTACCCAGCTCAGGGAGCGGAGGACCACGATGCACTCCGTTGTCCTTGGCCCGCCGGTCTTCTTTATGCCTTCCCTCCCCTACCCCTGATCCCCAGGGTGGTCCGGAAACTATTAGAGGAGCGGGCGGAGTTAGTGTTGGTAGCCCCCTTCTGGCCGCGTCGGCACTGGTTTGCCGATCTGGTCGCCCTGTCCACGGTCCGGCCATGGAGGTTCCCTCCCGGGAGAGTCTCTCTCAGCCAAGGGGAAATTCTACACCCGGAACCTCAGTGGCTCAAGTTGGCCGCTTGGCGTTTGAGCGGATCCTCCTGAGAAAGGACAACCTCTCCAGGCGGGTCATAGACACCATTCAGGCGGCTCGCCGTCCTTCGACGGCCAGAATCTACGAAGCCACCTGGAGGGCCTTCTGTCGTTGGTGCGCTCGCACTCACGTGGACCCTACTTCAGCTTCCATAGCTGAGGTGCTGGAATTTCTGCAGGAAGGACTAGACAAAGGGTTGGCCCCCAATACCCTGCGGAGACAGGTGGCGGCCCTGTCCACAGTGCTAGGTAGTCAGGAGCAGCTCCCCCTGTCCCGCAACTCCCGGGTACGTTGCTTCGTCAAAGGAGCGTCGAACCTCAAGCCACCTGTAGTTCATAGATATCCCTCATGGGACCTTGGGTTGGTTCTACGGGCTCTCACCTTAGCTCCCTTCGAGCCACTGTCTTCGGTTCCCCTCCGTTACCTATCCTTGAAGGTCTCCTTTCTGGTGGCCATCACGTCGGCCAGACGAATTTCAGAACTGGCCGCGCTGTCCATCCGAAAGGACCTTTGCATTTTCCATCCGGACCGAGTCGTGCTTCGGATGGACCCCTCCTTCCTGCCCAAGGTCAACTCTTGGTTCCACCGAGCGCAGGAGTTAGTTCTACCAGATTTCTGTGCCTCTCCCCAGCATGCTAGAGAGGTCACCTGGCACACCTTAGACGTTAGGAGGGCCTTACGCATCTACATCAAACGCACGGCGCCTCTCCGCAAGACAGAGGCTCTGTTCGTATCCTTCTCTCCCTCGTCCCTGGGGAGGAAGGTTTCGGCCTCCACGATAGGTCGTTGGTTAAAAGCCAGCATTTCGCAGGCTTATGCCCTTAAGGCAAGGCCCCTGCCGGGCCGAGTGTACGCTCACTCTACCCGCAGCGCGGCCACATCCGCCGCCTGGGCCACTCAGGCGTCCATAGCGGACATCTGCAAGGCCGCTACTTGGACTTCCTTCAATCCATTCATCCGACATTACCGGGTGGACTCGTTTGCTTCGGCCGATGCTTCCTTCGGTCGGAGAGTTTTGCAGCAAGTTATCTCTTCCCCCAGGGCCACTGTTTAATGGGGTCCCGCCCGTTGGTGGGTGCTTGGGTATGTCCCACACGTGGATTCTCCTAAAGGCGCGCTGGAGA
>JANHFK010009156.1:284010-295681 GCA_036250565.1 Sibynophis collaris | reverse complement strand
ATTAAACTACATTAAACCTCTTTATATTTTCCTTTCCTTTCCTTTCCTTTCCTTTCCTTTCCTTTCCTTTCCTTTCCTTTCCTTTCCCTTCCCATTCCTCCCTATCCCTTCCCTTTTTGGTGTAACTAGAGTCCATGGGTAGAAATCTTGTAGTCTGTTACTGAATTTCAATTCTTGTTAGTTTCATCTAGCATGAAATTGAAGTCCAGCAACATCAGGAAGGTCCTGATTTCCTCCTTTTGCAGTTGTCTGTTCAATCACTTCTTACTCCTGGAGAGGTGACATGTGGCAAATTATCCTCCCACCCATTGCACAAGATGCTATTATAGAACAAGGGAAAGAAATATCATTCTTACCCGGATGACCTCTCACTGATTCAGAACTATTGACACATTCGCCGTAAACCATGATAATCCTCTTCTTTTCCACATAAGAAATAAATTAATCCTTTTTGTCATCTCTAGGGATGTGGGCATTGTTGCAAAAACTGTAAGGTAAGGTTTACTGCCAATGTTAGAGGATCATGGTTCAATTCTGTCATATATCTAAATCCATCCAGGATTGTCTAAATATTCCCATTTATGTCCATAGTCTCTAATAATGATAGATGCCTACTGCTAACATACATTACCCACACATCTTTTTTCAAATACAAATCACTCTCCTTTGCTTATTTTAAATACATATGCTTCTGTCGTGTGGGATTTTAAAATGCCAATTCTCTTGATGAAAGATCTCTTTTGAACAAACCCACTAAGGTCATACAGAACTTCATCAGAGCATTTCCCTTGGACCAAGTTTTCACTGACCTGCTCTTTGGATTGCTCACTATTAACTGATTAATTAATATCACATGATGAACAACAAAAGCAGCTTCTGGGCACACACAGTGTAGGTGTGGATGCCACTTTTCTCAACCTAGTGGTGTTAATTGAAGTGTTACAGCAGAATGCACTTCCTTCATGGCATTGAGACACACTTCATGCATCCCTGCTTGCTACTTACTATCAGTGCTTGCATTAAATTTTCAACAGCCCTCCATCTTTCTCCCCCTCTCTGGATATGTCTCGAATTTTGATTGGTAAGAGTAACAAAAAAACTGACAGAATTTGATGGCAGAAGACTGCAACAAATAGAATGTTAGAAGATGGAATAATATGGAGAGACAGAGCAATAGCGGTAAATTCACTTACATAAGTAATGCATATGCATATATACACAGAAGTCTAGAATTATCCACTCCTTATTTTAATGGAGCCAAAAAGTTGCTAATTGTGGGAAACCAGAGGTGGTATGCAGCAGGTTTTGACCAGTTCTGGAGAACCGATAGCAGAAATTTTGAGTAGTTCGGAGAACTGGTAAATACCACCTCTGACTGGCCCCTCCCCCATCTATTCTCTGTCTCCCAAGTCCCAGCTGATTGGCAGGAAATGGGGATTTTACAGTATCCTTCCCCTGCCATGCCCATCAAGCCACACCCACAGAACCGGTAGTAAAAAAAATTGAATCCCACCACTGTGGGAAACAGTTTATCTCATCTGATTTATAAGGCCCATTATATTTCTTATCTAAAAATCCTCTCATTCATAATTCCTCACAGTGAGCCAGCACTAAACAGTTCAATAATCCTGTCAGCTCCGCTAAATACACCAGATGAGGAATTCAACTCCACAAGAAGGCTAAAACAATATTCATTGACATTGGCTATTTGTAATAACAGATAGCAACATTTGCAAGTCTGTGCTACATCTATCTCTTCTTATGTTCCAGAGAAATCAGGGAAATGCTTGTCTGAGCCTCTTCCAACTCTTATGTGTCTTTTGTTGACTTAAATTATGCTTTATCTCTCATTGCCCTTGGATTCCATGCTTGAGGGTCTGTTTAGCAGTGGTGGTGGGCTTTGGCAATGGTTATGTGTATGGGATGTATTGCGATATTCATAACTGACTATATTATTATGCTTATGTTGAATTAAGTTTCAGTAGTGGTTTTAAAGTTGTTGTATCTGTTGTTTTTTATTCATATGTATTTTTATATTTTTCTTGTTGTTTTTAAGTATTGTGACTAAGACTCACATATCTGAAGTCAGCAGCTACACAAATTGTGTAAATAGATATTTTTTCTAAAAAAGCGAAATGTCTATGCTTGCTTCATCTCACTTGCCTTGGAGTCCTGGTCATGTTTTTGCTATGGGATTCATAGCTTGGGAGGAAACTGTGAGAAGGGAAGCCATCTTTGGTAGTGCTAGGTGAAGTACATCCAGGATTAACCAACTACGCAGGTCTGTGAAAGGTGGTCATACCATAGATCACTAAAGATGTGCTGAAGTTCTTCAGTTTGGCTGGTAAAGTCACGCAATGGAGATGGGTGGTCATCTGAATTTAATAAATAAATAAGTACAGAGATTCCAAATTTTGCCAACCTAGAAATCCTTAACCCAGCACAGGAAAAGAAGACAAAGGAGATTGGTCTGAAATGCCTTGTAGCTGCAACTTGGGGAGAAGAGAGGCTAGGGGACTTCAAGTGCTGTAACTGGGTTGGTGTATCACAACACAAGTCATACCTTTTTGTGTTTTTCTATGTAGGTTGCAATGCTGCAAGCATGTCCAAAAGGAGCAGAACATCTGTGTTGTTTTCTTTAGGCACTTTGGCAAAGCAAATCTCACCTGCATAACTCTATAGGCCTAAAAGTTGAATTTCTATCTTCCTCTCCTTAGCTTTGTAAAGAAGACATCAAAGGTAAAATAATAATGGCAGAGACCAAAGTGGAAGAAATACTAGCAGGCAAAGCAGATAATAACAAGACCTTACAATTGCTAAGAGCAGGAAAATTGAAGAACGAGACAGAGGGGCTAATTCTGGCTGCACGAGACCATAAGAATAAATGCATATAAAGCCAAAATTGAGAAGAGAGAAACAGATAGCAAATGCCGCCTCGGCAAAGAAGCTGAAGGAACAGTGGACCACCTAATTTGCAGCTGTGAGAAAATCATACAAACTGACTACCCACAATAGCATGACAAAATAGCAGTAATGGTGCATTGGAAGAGCTGCAAGAAATACCATTTGCCTACAAGCTAGATTTTCTGTGGAAAATGTTTTGGGAAAGCAGCATGCATCCACAGCATCAATTTATTCCAAGTGGGGTATAATTTGAGTAGTTAGCAAAACTACATGAAACATGAAGAGAAGATATTTCTGCTGCACATCTTTTGAGCAGGATGATTTTCCCAGCTCTGACTACAAGAAGAGAGAGAGGAATAAACAAAGAATAGGCAAATATCACACATGGTAGCCTCTACCAATTCTTTTTTTTTCATTAAAAAACCCCCTTTATTAAAGTTTAAAATATTAAAATACAAATACAGCTGTAATGAAAATATGTCCATAATATTTGTACAATTCAACGTTGTTTTGACAGTATACCAATCTTAACTCTATTCATATATTCCCAGATATTCCTACTTGATCCCGTATGTTTATGTCTTATTTTGATCTATATATTTCCTATTTTTATTTTCTATCCATTGATACCAGTTTTCCCAGGTTGAGTAATATTCTAAGTCTTTCTTATTATTTAATTCTACGTATTTAAGTTATTATTTAATTCTATTAAGTTTGTCCATTTCTGCACACTCAAAAATTTTCCGGATTATTTCACAATCTGTTGTTATAGTGGATATTTTCCAAGCTTGTGCGTGTACAATTTTCACATCCACCAATTCTTAAGCTAGCAGAAAAGAATATGAACATAACATTCGCTCTTCTGATTGCCAAGCTTTGTTCTTACACAGAAAATGACACTGGTGACAAGTAGTGTCTTTATTGGTTTAATGTGGAACGAGTCAAGGACATGATTGGTGGTACTTCAAGCTTCATTTTCCTTCCTGCCAAGTGTCATCTACTGGTTGGAAAGCAACCACCAATCATTCTCCCTAACATGTGGTGAAATGGAATTGTACAATGTAGTGGGTAATTGCAACAGAGTGTTTAATTTCCTGTCAAATGCCCCATGTTTGCAGCTTGTCATGTTATTTCTGAACATGGCTCTAATGTTCTACTAAACTAGGCACTAAACTTGTGTCTGCAAAGAGTATGATTTATAAGTCACAGCCATGAAAAATAGTATTGGATAAAACATAAAGGAATGAATAATAGTGAGAGGCACACCTTTGTCCAGTGCTGGCAGCAAGTCCAAGTCCTCCTTCGTAAAGGAACCATCTGGAAGTACATGAACAGCCATGGAGTCAGAATGGGGTTGGTGAAATAGAACTCTACTCCCTGCCATTCTAAATCATAAAAAGAATTGGTCACATGAAGATTCTTATTGGCAGAAACAGCAGAAAACTGTAAGGCTCCCCATGGTGGTAGAATGAACAACACACAGCTGGATGAACATGGCTCTCCTCCTCACATTAAATCAACCTTATGTGCAGCATTAAATCCATGTTTATAAGGAGCCCACAAAAGACCAGATAAACACTTTGGAAACATCTCCTTTGCAGGTGGAAGCTTCAGCAGAAGCCAGATGTTTGGTTTCTCCTGCAACATATGCCAAAGGATCCTGAACAATTGGAGGGAGGAGAGCTGTGTGCCCAGACTAAAATGGCAAATAGGAGCTGGGCAATTCCAGCCCTTGATTTAATCAGCAACTACACCATTGATGAAGCATAGCCAATTATGTCAAAGCCACAGTGAGTGTCAGTGAGGGAAAACAGTACTGTATACATTAAAGATGACTTCAGTAGACTAGGGATGATGAAAAGGCAATGTCACAAGGACATATTTGTTCCACAATAGGGAGAGATAAGGATTATGATAGCTTATAGAGAGAGATATACAGTAGTCTTGAATGCTGTCAGCACGTTTATATAGCAGTGTTCTGACATTCTCATTGAATCTGATATATGCACAGTTTTTTTAGATTCAGGTTTTAATTCAAAATTAGTATCTATTCATAATATTTCATTGCAGTCATGTGCAAGGCATCTCAAAATTCACAAATAAATCCCTTCAAAATGGCAGTAAATTTTCCTGCAAATAAACATAAGCAAATAGTGTGCAATTCATTTTAAAGGAAGTTTCTTCCGTCTGTAGTTTCTTTGGATTGTGTTGATCATGCTGCCAGTTTTCCTTTTTCAACAGAAGTGCATAATCATAGGCAGAAATTATATATCATAAAATTGGAGAACAGTGTGATTAACATATGGGTTAATGAATAAAGATATTTCCTTATTGAATAAAAAATAGGGTTAATGTAAAAAATCAGATTCCCAGTTTTATGATTCTCTTCATTTCTATTGAATATTATAATGAGTGAAGATTCTAAATCTACCTAAATCTGCACAAAGAAGAGGGATACAATGTATACTCCAAAGCCCTAAGAGCAAGACAAGAAGTAACAGATGGGAAACCTATCAAAGAGAAATCCAACCTAGAACTAAGGAGAAATTTCCTGACAGTGAAAACCATTAATCAGTGGGACAGCTGCCTCCAGAAGTTGTGGGTGCTCCATCACTGGAAGTTTTTAAATAGAGATTGGACAGCCATTTTTAGATAATGTTATAGGGTCTTCTGTTTGGGCAGGGAAATGTATTAGAAGACCCCCAAGGTCCCTTCCAACTCTCTATTCTCTGTTCTGTAAATGTAACACCTCTTCTAGACGGTATTTTCTTCTGAAGTTTTGATTTCCAGTTAGGAATAAAATATGCTGTTTTGTAGAAGTGAAATTCCTTTGTCCTCCTAGTGAAGAATTTTCCACTCTGAATGGAAGAAGCCTTCTGCACTGTCAGACAGTCTTTCACATCCAGGGACAAACTAGCCTTAAACCTGGGACTTCCTACATGAATAGAATAAACTTCACATCTTATTTCCCATACCATAAAGTGGTCCTTCTCTTTTGGAAACAATTACTTAGGCACAGTCAGAGATGGTATTCAACAGGTTCTGACAGTTCTGGAGAACCGGTAGTGGAAATTTTGAGTAGTTCAGAGAACCGGTAAATACCACCTCTGACTGGCTCCGCCCCCATCTATTCTCTGCCTCCCAAGTCCCAGCTGATCGGGAGGAAATGGGCATTTTGCAGTAACCTTCCCTTGGAGTGGGGTGGGAATAGAGATTTTACAGTATCCTTCCCCTGCCACGCCCACCAAGCCATGGCCACCAAGCCATGCCACAGCCACCAAACCATGCCCACAGAATTGGTAATAAAAAAAATTGAACCCCACCACTGGGCACAGTGTAGTAATTGTGGGGATGTTTAATTGTGAAGAAGTCAAAAGAAAGAAGTGTTCAGATAGAGCAAGAGAACCAGAGCCAAATTCCATCAAAATATTTATTTTGTATTACCTTTTAGCCACAGAGCAGTAGTGGAGTGTAGAGAAGAGATGCACACATATGTACAGCACATATTTAGGAATATAAAGATTTCTAGAACATGCCTGCTGTGTTCCTTCTTTCAGGATATCATAGGATAGCATAGAACCATGAACAGAAGCCAGAGATGGAAGGAAGAGCTTTCATAGCCAATGGCGTTCAGCTCAGGCCAGCAGGATAGATATAAAGTGGAATGGCAGCAGCATGCTATTAATGACTTCATTATCTGTCATGAATAAGAAGACCATTGATGAAGTGCCACATGTAGCGATATGCCATAGTCTCAGGGTGCTGAATCTCTTTTTTATCATGGCAATGAGGGAAGGGTCAGTAGGAAATCTGTAAATGGATCTTGGCATTTGCATAATATGACTAAGAGCCAACACTGAAGATACATGATTGCATCTGCCCAGAATTAATATCTCTTTATAGGCAAGATAATGAAAAACAAAAAGCAATCAGCCAGGAAAACAGATCAGAGTATCTTTAACATCTATATAGAATTATGAAAGCAATTTTACTAGATATAATACTTGGCCAACCTTGTTTGGGTTCAAAAATTAAGCAAGGTTGGTTTATGGCAGGGGTGTCAAACTAGTGACCTGCCGGCTGGATGCATCACATGCAAGCCACACCCACCCCAGCTCCACGAATAGGAAAAATGTTGTGAAATCTCATGTGACAGCAATGTGACTCAGCAAGTTTGACACTGTTGGTCTATGGAGTTCTTGATACTCTGAGCTTGGTGACCTTTTGGTTAGTCTGCTGGTACTTGAATGGGAGGTTGACCTGCTGGTACATAATATCACCAACTTGAAGGAGGCTATAGCTTTACTATAAGATAGCAAGGAAACAGATCGGAAAGAACTATGATAAAAAATGTAGGGATTTCTGAGATATAATTATAGCTTTCAAAGTGCAGAAGAGCTAAAGAACAATACTTGGATGTCTAAATATTACTAGATTGATCTGGGATTATCCTGAGGAGGAGTTGCAAATGCTATCCTTCCAATATTTTTTTTAATTGTTTTTCAATAATAATTTCATTAAAAAATATAATTGCAAAGATAAAAACAAAAACAAACTAAAAGAAGAAAAATGTAGGAAATAAAAATAATAGACAGAAAAATAAAAAATAAATAGTAGCAAACAAAAATAAAAATATATAAATAAATTGTTTCCCCATTATTACAAGCATAAACAACTTTAGTAGTTTATCACCTTCTCTTAAAACTGTGATGGCGAACCTATGGCACAGGTGCCACAGGTGGCACGTGGATCCATATCAGTGGGCACACGAGCATTGCCCCAGCTCAGCTGCAGCACGCATGTGTATGCCATCTAACTGATTCTCGGGCCTTCTGGACCCACCGGAAGTTGGGAAACAGGCTATTTCCGGCCTCCAGAGGACCTCGGGGGGGGGGAGGCCGTTTTCACCCTCCTCAGACTCCTAGAAATGTTCTAGAGCCTGGGGATGGGGAAAAAAACGGGCCTACCGGGCCCACCTTGCCATCACGTGCCAAAAGCAGAGGGAGTGTGGGGGGTTATGTGTGCATGCGCAGGGAGCGGGGCTCATTGAGTTATGTGTGAGGGCACATGCATATGTGACTCCCCTGTGCTCCCCCCGCTTTTGACACATGACAGCCAAAAGGTTAGCCATCACTGTCTTAAAACATAATAAATGATCTCTGCTTATATCACATCTCTTATGCTAAACAAATCCTTAAAGCTTTTTTGTTTCAAACCTGATCAGCAAATGTCTATTAAGAGTTTAAAAAGATAACAACACAACTATTTTAATCATGATAATATAACCAACTTTATATTCCTTCCTTTTATTTTTATCAATCTTGATCTTTTGTCTCTTGAAATAATGTCCTAGAACATGAAATTATTTTCATTTTTTTCTTTGTCTCTTTTCACAAAATTATTCAAAGCTGTAACAAGCCTCTTTTGTAAATCCAATATAAGAAAATTATTCAGGTCACTCTCTTGGTTTATTGTTTGTATATTCCTTTTAATTATTAAGATAGCAGCCAGTTTGTTTTATATGTTCAATGTAGCACCTCTTCCTTTCATTTCATTCTTGTAGACTGCCATTTAAAAACAACATTCTCTGATCAGTCTCAATCTTGTCAAGTAAAACTTGTTCCTCTTTTTTAAAACCTAATCTATCTATAGAGGCAGACACTCTTAAATGTATCTGTTGGGTCCATTGTTCAAAAACATCCTTCAATGTGTCCAATGTTAAAATATTACTAATTTGTTCTGTATTAGTGGGTCAAGCTTAAGTGTTCTCCTTTAATTTTAATCTTTAACTCCATCTGGTTTCCTCTAGTGTCCAACCTTTAAAGTCTCATCCTATCATTTGCTAAAAGACAATTTTTAAAAAAGCATTTTCCCATGGAAACCATATAATTAACCCCAAAATCTAATTTCCAATCCATCTGGACCTTTAGTCCATATGTAACTTTCCCCCAAAAAGTTCTAATTATCCCTTTGCTGTTTATTCTAAAATATGGTACCATAAAATCTGCAGATTGAAAGGTCTGTAATAGCTGAAAAGCAGTTAGGAAGACATTTCAAAAGTGATTAGAAAAGGTGGTATGCAAACCAGTGTCATTGTGAATGCACTGATCATTGTTTATGTTAAATGGCCATTCTGGAATTTCACAGAGTAATCGCCCTGAGAAACTATTATCTTGTAGGGAGCAACTGTAAGGAGCACTTACGGGTGATCTCAAATTCTCTTCTTGTCTGGAGGTGAATTACAAAGCTCACTCACTGTCTTCAGTTTGCTATTTGTTCCATGGAAGTCAGTACCCTTCCAGTCCTGAAGGAATTGAAATTACTTTGGCAACTCTGAGAAAAAACCCACTTCTGATGATGATATAAGTACCATGCTTTTGATGCACCAAATGTCTGTGTCACTTTGCCAAATGGTAGGATAGTCCAAAAGAGACAGCTTCATTCAACTTTTTGGGATAACCGGAAAAGTAAATCCCAAAAGAGCAGAATATCTATGGTGGTTTTATCGAATGCTATGTTTCAAGTTACAATTGGCCAAAGCGGCATTCTGTATAAGATGGAAATTAACAGTTTTACTGATTTGCAGAATGTTCCCATTCATTCTCATTTCGTTTTTTATAGCATGGAATTTAAATAAATTCACATTCATCTTATAATTCCATGTTGTCTTGAAAAATTAAAAGATACCTTAAACCTTATCAAATACACCAATTAGCACAACATATAGACCAATTCAGAAGGGGGCACCATGTCTCAGTGGTTAAAGATGCTGAGCTTGTCAGCTGGAAAGCTGACAGACCAGGTTCAAGACCCAAGGGCCACACAAGAGGGTGAGCTCCTGTTCTTGCCTCAGCTCCTGCCTTCCTAGCAGGTGAAAAGCATGCAAAATGTGAGTAGATTAATAGGTACCACTTTGGTGGGAAGGTAACAGTGTTCCATGTACCTTTGTGTATAGCCATGTTGTCCACATGACCATAGACAATATCTTTGGTCAAGAAATGGAGATGAGCACCGCCCACACCCCTAGAGTTGGACATGACTGCATAAAGAATCATTTACCTTTTATAGACAGATTCAATAATATAAGTGAAGGGGAACCTCATGTATGAGACTCAACTCACAAATGTTTGCAAAAACTGGATATTTAAGTTAGTAATAAGAAAAATGTATAATTAATTTACAAAGAGGGGCATAATTCAAAGACATACAATCTACCACCATGGGCCAATGACAAGTGTAATCATTTGGATTTCAATAAAATATATTTATTATCTCTAATTAGTTCATTTATTCATTGCCAAATACATAAAAAGTTCCTTAATTTTAAAGTAAAATTGTATTCATTGAAATTCAAAGGAAACTGAGCAGAAAACATTATCTGACTTATTTGTCTCATAATTAATACACTTACTCATTGTGAAGCACAGTTACAGCTCCATTATTTTTTTTAAAATAAAATGTAACACATTGACTTTTAATACATTAGCTTATTACAGGAAAAATACTTATTTGCAGGTCTCAGTGTATAAAAGATAGCTACATGCCTGCATTTCCCCCCATTTAAATGGATTTTTGCACAATGCATTCGTGAATAGAAAATAGTAAGATTTCAGAATCCTCACCCTGAAAATCATAACAAAATCATTATTGCCCTAGGACGGATCTTTGGTGTTAGGCTTTGGGATACAAAGCTAATATTTAATAGGGATAGTGGTTTCTTTTCTACCTCTACCTTCAATGTTGCATTTGTGTTTGGATTCAAGTGTGTATATGTGTTCGTGTGTGTTTGTGTCTGTGTATCTATATAGACACATGAAACGATCTTGCTTTTGCTTGACTTCATCTCTTTGACTTTTGTGCATTCATTAAAGGTCTAAAGAAACAGGACCTATACCCATGATGGCGAACCTATGGCACGTGTGCCAGAGGTGGCACACAGAGCCCTCTCTGTGGGCATGCGTGCTGGCTAGCTGGTCTTCAGATTTCTGGTGCTCCGGTGCACATGTAGACCAGCTGGCTGGCATTCATACGCATGACAGAAACCTGAAGACCAGCTGGCTGGCACGTGCATGCAGGTTCTTCAGGTTTCTGGCGTTCCGGCATGCACACATGTTCCAGATTGGACACTCGGTGTTGAAAAATTTCGCCATCATTTACTGATTCTCCAAACAATTTTGGATTCTGTGGAGTCTGCACTCCCAATTTTTGGAAGAAATATCTGGAAAATATATCCAGATCTCCTTTTATTTCTTTCCAAATAACACAGAAGTCAGAGAGGAATTTGTGAATATAGACAAGTGTTCCTGATACTGAACGTCTGTCAGAACATTGCCCTGCCAATGTGTTTCCTATCTGTCAGTTTCTCAAGTCATGTTAAAACACTTACATTAGCAGTACTGACATCTCTCAGATGGGTCTTTCCTCATCTTTTTTTGCCAGAAATGTTTGCCTAAAGAAACCTCTGGTTTGTATGAAGAAGCTCTTAGGTTGCCTTTCTCTGCTGGATGAGAACTTCCAAAACCTTTGAAGGGCTGTGGTCTCTCAAAACATAGATAATTTTGGGGTGGATGAGCTACTGTTCTAATTAACTTTCATACATCAATGGTTCCTCTCAAGTCAAAAATAGGCATTTCAATGTCTGTTTATTATTTTATGACTTAAAGAGGACCTCAAGAAAGAGGTTGAATCCAGTTCCTCAGTTTCTGGGATATTTTGTACGTACAAACTTTCCACACTCAGACTATAGAACAATTTTGGAATAAATAGA
>JANHFK010009156.1:240058-250503 GCA_036250565.1 Sibynophis collaris | reverse complement strand
TTATATGTTAACTATTTGTCTTTACCTGCTGTTTCATTTCTGTAAAATACTTCTTGAGCTGAGGCCACCAAAGGTATTTTTGGGCATAGCTTGGATTTGTATCTATTTCCATACATGTAGTATAGTATTCCCCAAATCTTTTAAAATGGTTGCCTGTAATTAATGTTTTTCTACATATTTTAGTTTTTATTACCGGTAGAAATTTTGATAGACATTGTTTTATAGGAAAATTGTGATAACAACCACAACACTTGAAACCATATATATATTATAACAATGCTTATAGAACTGTGGTAAAGTTTGAATTGATCCTAAATTTGGTAAGTACTTTTCAAGAGTCACTACATCTACTACTAATAAGATGGTTTCACAAGGTTCATGGTTGATTGACTCTTGCTCTAACAACCTGAACATATTCCATATAGCTACAACCATTGCAGAGTCCTCTCCTATAAATTTATTAATGTCCTGGTATAAGAACCACAAGGAACAAAAATAGATGAATATTCATAAAACTAAGGATAACAGCTCTTTTAAATTGAGTTTGGCATCTTCTTGACTTTATGGATATTCCATATAGTTTTGGGAAATGTAAGAGGTTGGCCCCAGCTTTTTTCCTGTGATGTTTTTCAATTTTCTAGTCTAATTTACAGTCCTAGGATTTCCTAATGCCTTCCATCAAGATGTTATCCACAGTTTTGAGACTGGCCAAGGTTAGGTGGATGGAGAAAAGGAGGGAGGGAAGTTCGTCTTCTTTTTACTTTAATCACAAAATGTAAATGAAGCAGGAGAACTGATCATATCAGGACCTTGGAGAGTTCATTTTAAGCTCGAAACAAGAATGGCATTTTCCGTCAGGAATCTATGATGAACTGAAGCCTTCAGAAATCTAGAAAGGCTTCTGATTCTGACATGGAAGGGAAACTTCAGAGGCTACAGAAGAGCATTCTTTAAGTCAAAGCCTTAGTTATTAGGAGAACTGCATTATCCATTGTGAAAACAGAAAAGAAATTGTGTGGATTTGTCTTGGCTCAGGTGACATGATGGTCATTGGGATTCCTTCCTTCTGGATCAATTGAATTTTCCTCCCTAGGAATCTGACAGTTAGTAAAACTGTGGCCCGTGACTTGCCAACCTCCACTTAACTGCAGTTCTCATTTGATTTTTTTATAGCAAAGTTTAAGACAGGGAGAAAACTGTCTTGGGATAAACCGGAGACCTAGAAAGCAAAAAGAGACAAGCAAACCTTACTTAATCAACTAACATCATGGCTCATACTGTTACCTTCAGAGAGTGGACAGGAATATTGAAGAAAACTAACTTCTTCAAGACTAGTTGGAGCTAATTTTTGAGGCTCATCCCTTTCCACCAACATTGCACATAGCGTGCATATAATATTCTTGCCTTTTTTCAATCATCTTATTCGTTGTTAAGGTGGCTGTCAAATAATTCTTTTGTTTTAATAAGAATAAAAAAATGCACAATCAAAATCAAAATAAGAGAAAAGCAGTTATTATTACTTATATGAATTTTGTTGAATTCACCAGACTTTCCTCTCCCCCTCCCCCTATAAATTATTGAAGAATACAGCTGAAAGCAAATACACCTCTCCACCCACCCACTCCAATATTTCAAATGGAATGAGAAAATGCACAGTGCAGTTTGTGACTAATTTAAATATTAGGGGCCCTGAGTAAAATATTTCAGAATGTGCAGAAATTGTAGCCACATGTTGGTATCCAGCTTCATTCTTGGCTTGTGAGCTTTAAGTTAAAGAAAATAATAGTAACTAGGAAGAGTAGATCACATACCTCTGTTTCCAGATCAAGTGTTCTCACGTAAACCTTTTCTTTTTTTGGGTGAGTTGACCTTTAGGTAATTGGCAACCAATGTGAAATGTACCACAAAATTACACTCTTCCTTAAAACCAGGGTGATAAGTAAATCAGTGATAATTAGCACTTTTATTATGCATTTCTCTGTCCAACATTTGATGAAAATCAAGGGTCTGATTGTACTTAATCACACCTCTAATGTCTCAGCATATCTGAAATAGGCTTGGCTTCACTGGAGCAATCTCTGCTCTGTGGTGTCTTGCCAAGAGATAAGAACTTGTCTCACAATGCAAGCCAGCAAAGTCTCATTCCCCTGCCTTAGAGCTGGAGTCTGAATTGGAAAGAGGTAATGGAGCGCTGGAGCCAGCATGATGCTAATTAAGTCCATCTAAGATATTTTCTGCCTGTCTGAACCCACCTGCCGCAATCATTTCTAAGCCTGTATCTCATGGCCCAGGCAGGTTGATCCAAAGATTAGGACAGCACAAGGTCCTGGTGCATTCACTTCAGAGTTTCATCATTTTGTTCAACTCTTTCTTGGTATTAACAATTAGGTGCAACAATGCTATTTTCAGAAAGTACAGGAATATGTGATCAAAAGGAATCCTGAGGAGGGATTTAATAATGCCTTGCCTTAAAGATTCAGCAGAAGAAGGAATGATAATGTGTGAGTGAGCAGACAGCAAGGTAGAACATATTGGAGAAATGATAAAAGGTGCTGCTGTCTGCATAGAATTAGTATTTTCTTTATCACTTTGCTGTCATTTAGCAGTTGCCTGCCCAAGATACATTTTTGAATTTGGAAACAATTGGGGCCAGAGATGACAATGAGTTCTGCACATTTCCATTTGGGAATTTCCTTTGTCCTTTCACTCTTCTCTTTTCAAATTGTTTTTGCCACACACAAGTCTTTGCTAAGAAAATGCCTGGCATGTAGAAATAACAAAGTGCTTAGATATCTATCCATTGTACAAGATAATTCATGAAAATTGGCCTTAAATATTACCTGTTGAATTTTAACCCATCAGAATGCTCTAATCCTTAAGGAAGAGGAATACTTTGTTCAGGATTGGTAATTTAGTTATTGAAACAAAATGGTCTACTTAATTTAGAGTCATCAAAGTGAACACAATATAACCTCCCTCTCCATTTCTTTAAGTAAAGTAGATTCAGAATGAAAAGGAATGGTAGGCTAAGTTGCCACTTTGAAATCTAAACTCTATAGTAAATTTCCAGATGAGAAATATCCTAATTTCCATCAGGTTCTACCTTTCTAACTCTCAGCATGGTTCTGGATAACCAGCAGGGGTTGTTAAATTTTGGAAACCGAATGTGAGATAAAAGATTTATTTTCAAATTAGCAGTCACAATCTAAAGTATTCATTATATTCCTGAACTAAGAAATTCATGGCTCTGAGATGAATAATGTTTGCAATGATTGCAAAATATTTAAGCTATTGTGTGTTTCATTAATATATAAACTAGTGTAATATAATATGGTTTCTTCTTTAACACCACTTTGTTTATAGTTGTTTCTGGTAATACTGGAAATTTGCATCAACTACTCAAGCCAAAACTGCTCTTTTCTAGAACAGACAGTACTCTTTTATGGCTCCTATTTCTTGTCCAAGTTCATGCATGGGGAACAGTACTGTTACAACAGCTCTCCTTCTACCAAAATAATGAGCCTTGCTTTTCTTACTTGACAACCTCATCCAGAACAAGTTTAAAACTTCTCTGTGGAGTTCCTAGGAAAACAGAGGTATGGTAGACACTTTTCCAGAAACCATCTTTCCAATCTATGGGTAAAGATAAGGAACAATCCATTAGCAGACCCATTGCTTTTGACAGTGAGGCAAAGATAATGTAGCCCACCCACCCGAATTCTCTGAGGGGGCCACCTCATATGGCACACTGAAACAGACGGCCATAAACAAACTCCTGTAAGATTTCTGAGGGAGCGCCTAATTTTTAACTGAGAAATTTTGCAGCATGTAGTATTGAAACATGATCATAGAAAGAGACACTGACACATTATCAGTATTGGTTGATATTTCGACTGAACTGCTCATACTTTATGTTTATCCACTGCCTTGTTTATTTTGAAGGAAGGAAGGGAGGAAGGGAGGGAGGAAGGACAATATGCATTGCTATTTATTTCAGTATTGCCTCTTATATTTAAAAAGATTTTTATTTATATAACCCATATATGATTACACAATGTATCCAAAGACATCTGTAGTTTCAATTTCCTTTTTCAGTTCTTTCAAATTTTCCTTTGGAATGAAATTGACTATATCAACAATCAGCTTCAATCCAGTTTAATCTTGTCAATTTCAGTACCTCATCGAATAGCGGGGAAGTGGTATCCTGAAGTGGCTCTCATTAATTCAATAGCTTTCCCATTCTTCCTCTTTTAATCCTATTAAAAGGATTAAAAGGTATTATTATACAACAATTGCTGGATTGGGATGAGCAAAGTGAGCAAATGCCTGGTCTGTATCACATGAATCCTAATACAGAACCACAGTTTTATACAAAATGGCATCTGTTTCTACAGCTTTGAGTAATCTGGAAGATTCTCCATATATGTAGGCCTGACTACTTATTTTCAATCACTGATTAGCTCCCACAGTGGCAAAGTTTATCAGCACACACTTGTAGACATGCTATGAAGTTTTATTTGACCTTCAGATACAACATTTTATAAAGCAAACAAACAGCTCTTATAAGTACAATTTTTTTAATCAAGGAAGACAATAATTACTTTTGTAGATGACCCATTTAAGGGGACATATTTAAAGCAACAATTAATACAAAAAATAAATTACAAACACACTATAAAATAATTATTAAAAAATAATAAGCTAATGTTCCTCATAATACTATAGCTAGAAAAAAAATTGGGAATATTGCTGCAAACTCTTCGGAAGAATAAAAGGGACCAAAGAATTATCAAAGTCCATAATAAGATCTCAAATGTTTGTCACTTTCAGACGATTCTACCATTCTGCCATAACATAACATCTTTTTGAAGGCACTGCAAAAATTATGAAGGACCAGGCAGGCAATCGACTGAAAAATCTGTGACATTTTGCCTGGTAAGAACTTCTTAAATCCTTGTGGTGATTTAATGGGCCTTGTGGCCCATTTACTTTGCAGTGCTGCGAAGTTAAACCTAATTGTATCCATGTGGTGTGGAGGTTAAGGTGTTGGACTAGAAGCAAGGCGACACTGGTTCTAGTCCATCTTCAGCTATGGAAACTCACTTTAGACCTCTCTCTCTCTCTCTCTCTCTCTCTCTCTCTCTCTCTCTCTCCCAAATCTACCTCAGAGGAATATTGAGAAAAATAAGAGGAGGGAGCATACTATATACTGCTGTGAGCTCCTGTACAAAAAGCAGCCTTATGGCTGTGATGCTGTTTCAGTCCTTTTTCTTCATCTCACCATTTTCATAGACTGCAGTCCATTTACATAAATAAGAATGGACAACTTCAAGCAATTATTGCAGAAATGGTACTGAAATAATAATGCTGGAAAGTGTCTAATCTTTCACTTTTTACCTTTTTCAAACTATGATTTCTATCAAAGTTATCTCACGTCCCCTAGTTCCCTGTATGAAATCTTTTAGTGGCTTCAGTATCTAATTATCTGTATGACTGCTCTAAAGAAACCCTGTGTGAATTATTTTCAATGCTCCTAATAGTACAAAAATAACCATTAACAAATCTCCAAGAAGTATTTTCATTTGCCATTTGTAGAAGCAGAAGTGTTTAATTAAGCTCATTCAGTTGGCATGTTCACTTAACACTTTTATCACTTTATTAGCTGATTTTTTTTTTCTGATTGCCAGAGCTGCACAATATACATGACTAATGCTTGCATGATCTGTTGTGGGAATCAACTAAAAATTCTCGATTCCAAAATGATGCAGCCTGAGATTTCATTTTAGATTCATGCTGCAACTTCGTAATGAGCTTGACATTTCAAAATATGGATTTAAGCTTATCATGACCAGTTCAAATCATCTACCATGTCCGTGATGAAATCTGAGTTGAAGAGCACCTTCCCTTTAAGCAGTGCTTGTTCAATTGATCCTCAGGACTAAAAGGGAATTGTGGCATTCAATGAACACATGAATGCATCTTATGCATTCTCTTATCCTTCTTTAGAAAAACTATCAGAATTTGCTCTATGCCAGTGATGGCTAATCTTTTTGCTGTCGCACGCCAAAGGTTGGGGAGGAGGGGGGGTCGCGCGTGCATGCCCATACCCATAATTCAATGCGCCCCGCCCCTCGCACATGCTCACTTGACCCCCCCGTGGTGCATGTGATGCCAAGGTGGGCCTGGTAGGCCCTTTCCCCCCCCCCAGGCTCCAAAGCCTTTCTAGGAGTCTGGGGAGGGTGAAAACGGCCTTCCCGACCCCCTTGGAAACCCTCCGGAGGCCAGAAACCACCCATTTGCTCACTTCCAGTAGGTTTTCCCTCCGAAAGGCCCAAAAATTATCTGGGCAGTGCTTGCATGTGCGCTGCAGCTGAGCTTGGCCAACACTTGTGTGCCCACCAATATGGCTCTGCGTGCCACCTGTGGCATGTGTGCCATAGGTTTGCCATCATGGCTCTATGCTATGAGTTCTAGTATACTTCCAGGGAGTTAATTCCATTACTGCTTTCCATAGACAAAATTACATCTATTAGCAGAAATGAGAAAAATCCATTCTCCTAATTTCTCTGACCTTCATCTCCCACCTTTCCCAGGTAAACTATTCTTGAAGGTTGGGGACATTTTGGAAAACTTTTGTAAGGGCGGAAAAGTAGAACAACTTTTGGATTGTCCTCAAAAAGCTCTCCTCATCAGGTGGTTTCTTTCCCAAGGCTATACATAGTACGGGTTTGTAATAACATCTATGGATTTTTGGTCTAGTGGTTAAGGCACCTGGCTACAAACCAGAAATCTTTGAGCTTAGTCCCACCTTAGTCATGAAAAACCAGCTGATTGATTTTCAGCCAGTCACACTCTCTCGGCCCAACTCACCTCACAAGGTTGTTTTTATAGGGAAAAACAGAAGGAAGGAATATTAGGTTGTCTGCCGCCTTGAGATATTTATAAAAAATATAATAATGATGAAATATAAATTAAAAATAGACCCCTTCTTGAGGGAGATGGGCAGCCTAGAAACATGAAATATAAATAAATAAAATAACCTGAAAATCTCATCCTCCTCCAGTCCTTGCAATGCCTGTATGATATTTCTGAAGGCCAAAAAGGAAAGTGCATATTTGTCTCTTCAAAAGCTTTGATCAGCCATTCTTCTGCTCAGAAGCTGGCCATTAGCAGTCCTTCCTATATGTTCATAAATTCCTCTCAGCAATCCTCCTAATAGTTCCTCCTTAGGATGCCTCCGTAGCGATCAAATAGTCCAAAATTAACACTACAGGAAATTCATGGCTTAACTTTCCTTGCTTGTAACTTTCAAAGCTTGCCCGAACTGGTTCAGAATTTTGATTTAGGGATGAAATAAACCAGAAAAGCTATTTAAAACTCAAGGTAGAATTCTGCTTTTGCTTCTAAAATAGATTTGGGTAAATTGCTGTTCCATCTTAACACCTAACACATGTTTGTCTCTGGGCAGTTTTGTAACCATCCCATAGGAAATTATTTTTTTTTCCTTCCAGAATTCATTATAACTAAAGGAATCTGAACACAAACCATGATAATTTCAAACCATTACAACTCTGCCATATGTTTCAACTGGACATTGAATGCACCCAGTGGGTCATAGTGGAAGCTGGAATTTCAGATCAGATGTCAGATCTCTAGGAAGATTTTCCAAGCTAGGAATAATAGAAAACTCAGTACAGGCCAGATGGTGACTAGCCACCATCTGGTATCCAGATGCCACTGGAGAAAATGCTTTAAATACAGTCAAATGTTACCATCTGTCTTTGCCATAGGTTGATTTAGGTGAAGAATAGATAAAACTTCAGTGACGGGCAGAAGAACTCTTGTGATTTTTCCCCCCAGTTAACTTAAATGGATGTTTATACATAAATTGTTTACAAATAAACATTAGTCCTCTTCAACATTTATTAAAAATGCTCAGCTTACACTGTTAGAAGTCTGGTGCACATGGAACCATCTGCATCTACAACTGTATCCACAACAGTCTCTGTGGTTATATATAGGGAGATCTATTTGATACACATGGTGTTAGGGCAGAGCTACTAGGCATAATTCCTGCTCAAGGAAATATGTCTACATGCTCAAATCCTGGAATGTAACAGTTGGAAAGGACCTTGAAAACATTTAGCTTAACTACCTGACCAGTGTAGAAATCCACTATTTCAGTATTCCTGACCTATGTCCATCTTCCTCACTGAAGCATCTACAACAAAACAGGACCCACCACCTCCCAAGGTGTTCTGTTCCAGGGTTGAATATCTTTTACCATTAGGATATTTTTTCTTGGTGGCCAGTCAAATTCTACTTCACTGTAATTTAAAGCGTTGTTTCTGCCTTACAGAACATTTCTGTTTATGTTCTATAAGAAGAAACACGAAGGCAACCATCTACCAAAGAAAGAATCACACCTTCATCAACAATGGTAGGGCAAGCTTCTATATATAAATAAGGCACCATTTACATTAGTTCATGCTAATGTTACCCAATTGGATAATGAAGATCAGAGAGCGCTAAGATTTCCACATTGGTACCTATTGAAAGTCATGTATAAGTATGTCGAACATGCATAGGGTGCATATAAGTATTTCAAACTGCATAGGGTGCAGTGGTACAACAGTTATATTCTTTCCAGCTTGGCATAGATGTCATTGATGTACATTTGATAGTAGTATAGCTGAGGTATAGTAATGAGTCGAAGTGGTGCAGTGGTTAGAGTGCAGTAGTGCACGCTACTTCAGCAGAATGCTAGCTGAAGTTTAGCAGATTGAATTTCACCGGCTCAAGGTTGACTCAGCCTTCCATCCTTCCGAGGTGGGTAAAATGAGGACCCAGATTGTTGGGGGCAATATGCTGACTCTGTAAACCACTTAGAGAGGGCTGTAAAAGCACTACGAAGCGGTATATAAGTCGAAGTGCTATTGCTATTGCTATAGACCACTCCACATTGCACTCTAGTGCTTACTAGAATTTCATAAAAGGTTTTGTTAAATGATTTACTAAAACCAAGTATGCTATAATCACTGCATTTCTGTGTTCAACCAAAATGAGTAATCTTCCAAAAGAGGTCAGGTAGGTGGATCTTAATTTTTGTTAATAAATCTATGCCGGTCTAATATCACTGCCACTGTCATATTAATACTACATAATACTCTCTGGAAAATTTTGATGAAAGACAAGAAAAAGAAATAAGTATTTTTTTTCTGTTGTTTTGTTGAAACATCATCACCCTGGTTTTCTTGGAAAATGAACTTCATAAAAGTATTATCTTCTTAAACATTACTTTCATTTTTATTTAGGTTGGAATCCTTAAAGATAGAGTATTAAGATAGAATACCTAATTCTAATTAGATTAATTAAATTAATTTAAATCTAATTTAAAAATTAGACTAGAATAGGATAATAAGATTTTTTCTGTATCTGTATCTTGCATGCTTTTAAAAAAGCCCACAAAGTAAGAAACATGAGCCCATGTGCTCTTTCATTTTTATTATAATGGTAAAATTATAATTTACTAATTATTATAGTGGAGAAAGGGTAGTCTAAGGGGAAAAAATGGCTGACCTAGTGTGATTTAGAAAAGCTTCATGACTGAGAGGGAATCACACTGGGTGTAACAATTCAAGAAGGAAGTATAAGCTTGTAATGAAAAGAGCTTCACACTGTGAATGTGGCAGGAGTCTTGGCCTCAGTTATTCCAGTCCATCAGTTTGTCACATTTCCTCTTCCTTACAATTGTTCTATAAGCAAATCCTGAGACTCTTCCAACAACTGATTCAAATTGCATCCTACTCTTAGATTAGCAAAATATGCAACATGTTTTGTCCGTTTATTCAAAAAATATTTTCAAATCATGCGCGCACACACAAACACACACACCTCTATCCACATATGTTTATTTCATTTTTTAAATGAAACTCTCTAAGCATATAAATCCTAGTTTATAAAACCACTTCCCACCAATAGGATATTTAGATTTTATTATGCTAACAAAATATGGGTGGAAGATGTATACAGTAAATGACCCCACAAAAAAGGTCCCAGGTTTTGAACTACCACATCAGCAATGGTCAATCCTGCATAGGATTTGCCTCTCACAAGGCGACTCTCTGTATAAATAAGGCATAGTATCCTCCCCTCAGTGTAATGGGTCCCATGTCAAACTGTAGATCACATTGTGACTGGCTGTAAGCTGAGGACATATATCGGTGCAATATCTGATTTTTAAAAATATAAATGATGCTGAGCTTCAGTGGTTAGATGGCCTAGACATTGGTATTTGAACATACGTAGATCTTTTTAATATATATATTTTATTGTCTTTTACTAATCTAGGTGAAATGTCAACATATATTGCTATCCATGTGTGATATGCCATACATTAAATAAATAAATGGCTGGAAGCAGTCGTGAAATCCAAATTTTTTTAC
>JANHFK010009156.1:71957-86103 GCA_036250565.1 Sibynophis collaris | reverse complement strand
TTCTGTGGGCGTGGCTTGGTGGGCATGGCAGGAGAAGGATACCGTAAAATCTCCATTCTCACTGCACTACAGGGGAAGGTTACTGCAAAATTCCGATCAGCTGGGACTTGGGAGGTAGAGAATAGATGGGGGGACAGGGCCAGTCAGAGGTGGTATTTACCGGTACTCCAAATTACTCAAAATTTCCGCTACCGGTTCTCCAGAACTGGTCAGAACCTGCTGAATACCACCTCTGCAGCAGGGAATAAAACTCTTTGCAAGCAGCAAAGAGGGTGAAAGAAGAGCTTTCTGTTTTCCCCTTTGTCCTATGATAGAATGTGCACCTGCAATAGAGGGAGAGAATTGTTACTAACTCAGAGCTCTTCCAGTAAGAGACCTGGATTAAGAGACTGCACAATCCCAAATGGATTGGTGGGGAGGAGAAGTTCAGGGTAACCATACCCAAGAATCACTCAAGATATATCTAGTAGCTTAAAAAGTTGTAGATCTAATTTAGTAAGATTCGGTTATTAAGTAAAAGCAAGTAAAAGACTGGGCTTGATGGGATTTCAACTGCCTCGTTTCTGGATTTGGGCCTAAAAAAATCCCATGGAATCCATTCGAATTCTTGCAGACCTACATAATTCCTTAGAATCAAGTTTGGAAACTGGTTAGAGAATACTTATTAAGGATTGGCAGCTTTTCCATTTCTTCCAACCTCATGGATTGAACTCTTTCTGTCCTCTCGTGGAAGATGCATTAGATAGGGTTTAAGCTGTAGATTGACTAAGTAACACATGCTTTGTTACTACAATGCTATTTCCCAGATATAGTTTTTTTTTGCTTTGTTTTCTTTCTCACCTGCACCATCTTCACAATTCTTCCTACAAAATTTGATGTAGAAAGCTCCTATTTTAATGCATTCTCCTCTAAATGCATTATTTTGTTTCACAGGTATTCTTTCCATTGTGCTAAATTACTTCCCCTCTTAGGAATCTCTGGGCTTCACACACCATTTTGTGTCAGCCCTAATGTTAAAAGAATAATTTGTTCCTTTGTATTTCTATCCACCCATAGTCCTAGTGTCTGTTCTAGAACTGATGATGGGAGGCAGGCAGGAGGCACTGAACAACATTTTATAGACAGCAGATTTCTCTGCGGACAATATAGTTCTCTTCAAAATGACAGGCCTTACTATGAAGGTTTGTGTGCAAGAGCTCTTCAGGAGTCAAAATGTAATTGGAGGAGGAAAAATTAAATACCTCTCTCTGCTCTAATTCTATGTCTGGCATAGACATAGGCATAGACTTTTACTTCTGAATTCCATCAGTTCAACAGGGCTAGTGCAGTGAAATGATGGTGTTACATCGTGTGAATGGCTACGGATTGCCCACCTTTGCTGTAGAACAGAAATGGGCAACATTTTTTTCTTCTTCTCTTGGAATAGGACTGATCATTGGATAGCAACCATTTTATTGATCCAAAACAGAAAGAGACAAGAAACAGGGCTGTTCTATTTGCCCTGCTGAGAAATCAACTTCTCTTCTGTCTGAGCTATTTCCATTCTGCCTGGTGTTACTAGAACAACATAATGTTGCTTTATTTCTATTAATAATGGACAGGTATCATCATTCATAAGTGCGATGATCAATCCTGGAATTCTAAGTGGTATAGTTATAATCATATATTTACTATCAAAAGAATTAATAATGGCACTTGGTATTCAAAACAGACAGTGGGGTAAAATGGAAAACCTCAGATATTGCTTAGATCTGAAATCCTGGAATTATAAGAACTCTCTCCTAATAAATATAGAAGATTGTCAGATTAGTGAAAGGTATTTGTTCAAACCCTTAAATTAAATATTTGGGTTTAGTGGCTCTTTATTTGGGCAGCCAGAGAGAGAATCATTGTATTATTACATGTAATAAAAAGGGTATCAATAATGATAGGTGCTTTGGGTTCATTCCTAAAACATCTGGAGCACCACTTGAATGTCATTGCCATGGACAAAATTGCCATCAGTCAATTAATTGGAAAACACAAGTTTTTACTTGGGACAGCTTACATTTAACACCATTGAGAAGGTGGTTAAAAATGCCAAATCCAGTGTAAACATCTGGCTGCAATGAACCATAATAATAGAAATAGAATAGAAGACAAAGAATTGAAGAAGATCACAAAGTATCAAGACCTGAAAATCAAAGTTGAAAAATTATGGAACTTACAGTGGTGGTCCCTATGGTTATTGGCATGCTGGGTGCCGTAGCAAAAAACTTTGGATCTGTGCATTGACAAAATTTCCACCTATAGGTTGCAAAGGTCATAGTCCTTGGATCCACACATATACTATGTTGATACACTATAACTTAGAACATAGCTCACAGAATAACGGAGTTTCAAGGGACCTTGGAGGTCTTCTAGTCCAACCCCTTGCTTGAGCAGGAGACCCTATACCATTTCAAACAAATAGTTGTCCTAGTCTCTTTTTTGAAAGCCACCAGTGATGGAGCACCCACAACTTTTGAAGGCAAGCTATTCCATTGGTTGATTTCTGTCACCGTTAGGAAATTTGTCCTTAGTTTAGGTTGATTCTCTCCTTGGTTAGTTTCCAACCATTTTTCTTGTCTTGCCCGTTGGTGCTTTGGAAAATAGTTTGACCCCCTCATCTTTGTATGAGCCCCTCAGATATTGGAACAGTGCTGTCATTTCAGCCCTAGGTTTATATCAAAAACATCCTAGGTTCTTGAGAAGAAATCAATGCTTATAAAAGCCACCAGCTAAAGATCTGGCAGCTGTGATTTCTTGTTCTATAGAGTATAATAATAACCTATTAATAATAAGTGATTTACTGCTAGTTTGTTATGATTAGATAGGCCAGTGGTCTAACTCAATGTAAAGAAGTATTGATAAGGTCTTGGGCTGTTTACCTTCATGAAGAAAACCATTGAAATGGTATGAGACTGGCTTTTAAAAGGGGTTTATTTTTGTGTCCCTTTATTTCACACTTATATTTGGAAAAATCTTTTGGAGTATGTGTGTATATGTATGCAGGTCTATAAATATTGTATACCCATGTACACTGTAGAGAAGGGGTCAGGTTAAGGAAACAAAATTCAAAGACTGAAATAAATCCAGGCAACATTATCTTAATTAATTGGTTGAATGATCAACAATTACCAATCTTATAAAAAAGACACTAGTGGGCATGGCTACATATCTTTTTTTATTTAAATGTAGGTTGCTAAAATTGTATCTGTAACTATGTGGCAGTTTTAGATTATTTATACTGTGTATTATATTTTTATTCCTCTTCTTCATGATGTAAGATGCCTGAGGTGCATGAAAGTATTTTTTTAATTACTCTGGGAAAGTAAAAAGATCAGAAATAGGTTTTCCAGTGCATTAAGTATAATTAACTTTATTAATCATCAAATTAATCTAATCTTTAATTAAATGATAAGAGAAGTCCATTTTTTGCATGGGCAGTATTATATATGGATGGAATATGTCTTTGAGTATATGTATATAGGGCATTAGCCAGTTTTTTTTTTTTTAATAATGTATTAATTCTGGAAAAGTAGACAGTGTCAAAGCAGTTTCTGAACAATAGCAGAAACAGAGTTCTTTTTTTAATGCTGTCAAAAATTATTACAAATTGCAAAAGTATGCCCATATTCAAAAATAAGCTTCATTTACTTTAATTGGACTAGCATAAAAAAGTTGCATAAAAAAGTGTACAATTACAAATTTACTTGGCAACCACCTAGCTTCTGCCAGAACACATTGAATCTTTTGGGATGGGCGGTAGGTGGCAGAAGTTGTCATGAGAGATCGTATATAAATATTTATGAAAAATATATAATAAATAACAGCTATAGTACCCATAATTTGTCCAAATTCTCATATCTGATATTTACTTTCCCAATAACATCTGTTTGTGAAAGTATGCTTTGAAATGTCTCAATGCACATCTTCTGTGCATTCAGCATATATTGGACTATGCTGCTGAATGAATATACTACTGAGTCCAACAGCATATACTTTCAGATAAATAGGTGTTCTCTTGGACAGAATAAGTGCTTATCTTTGGCTGTACTGTTTGACATATGTATACCAAGAAGCACTGATCTAGGTGCAATTCAACTGAATGTGTAATTTGGATTTTGTGCACAAATAAATACACATCCACTTCAAAAAAAGAATCTCATGAAATTGTGGTACTGAATCAGTGGTGATTCAGCTGGTTCTATCCAGTTCAGGTGAACCGGTAGCAGCCGCCCGGATGTCATCACGTCCCATTTTTTAATGCTCTGCATATGCACAGAAGGTTCTGCGCATGAGCAGAGGTGGTGCGCCCTCGCTTTGCTCACACACATGCGAGCGCTCACATTTGCAGACCGGTAGCAAAGGTAAGTGAATACCACCCCTGTACTAAATAGGTGAAAATCATTTTGGAAATGTTCTTGATCATACTAAAACATTGTCCTTTCTGGACACCTCCACATTTTCCGTGAAAATTCAATAGGGACTTTCATCAAAAGTCTTTTCAGCTTTGCGTACTGCATTAAAAGCTTTTTCACCAGCCCTTAGTTCTAAACTTCTATATATTTGCTGACATTTTCAGTGTCTTGTACATAAACACACTTTCATATTTATTATACACACACTGAAAGAATGATATATGAGAGAAATAGCTTAAACAGCTTTATAGTAATAAAACAAGGATGCATAACATCCCTCACCTCCACAATTCATACACTTTTCCAAGAAATAATGGGAAATCTCCTTGAATGTCCAACATATATTAAATTAGATTTTAGCCATTCTAAACATTACCTGCATTTAAGGGGAGAAAATGAAAAGGCTTCCCTTAAACTGAAGAATGCTTTCTTCCAAAATATAGCATATGCCTATTCCAACACCAATCTTGTTATCAATATCTAGATAGTTTCCATTAAGGCGATTTCATTATTTGACTATTTTTCATCCAAAGAGATAAAGATCAAATGAACTGAATGTTCTTCCCATGTTATTTTCTTTTAATTAAGCTTGTAAAGACAGCATATACATCGACATTTCAATGACTCTTTCATTTGAAAAGAAAGTAGCAATGGAAGTAGTTCTTAAAAATGTATAGGCTATCGAATGCTAATATTTAAATAATTCAAGATTATCTCTCTTTATAAAGATGAAGAACCTCTTATTGCTTTTATCCATCAGAAGTGACTTCTTCTGCCACTGCTTGCTAAATAAGCAACAAGATAATTTGACTTTAGAATTGAATCTTCCAATATAAGATAGAATTGTTCAAGATGACTCATTGGTAAGAACTCAAAGGGTATTTCTGGGATCCAACTTCCTATTATTAGTGAAAGCTGGACCCCAGAAATATCCATGGGATTTGGTTTTTTACTCATCAGCCAGAAGAAAGTAATGTTTCCCAGTGAAGCAAAGTGGCTGTGCACCCATGGAAAGAACTGAGAACAGCTTTCAAAGCAGCTATATAGCCTTTAGAAAAGAAGCAGTTGCTTTGATGAGTCAAAAAGAGATGCTTCATGTGCATTCCTGCAACAACTTTTTTTGAAATTTTGCACAGTCATATTAAACATACTTATTAAAATATGTCTACTTGAATTCAGTGGGGGCAAACTACTAAGCTGATCTCTTAGTCCTAAAAATGGGTTCAAACAAATCAGAGTGAAATGTGTTTTGGAATTATTATTTGGGAGTATATTTGATGAATCTGTAGCTGGAGAGAGTGGAAGCAAAATGGTTTTCAAAGACAAAAAGGTATAGTGAATGTGTTGATGTTAAGACTTCCTTTTTTTCCTTTTGTCTTCTGTAAGTTCTTACATTGATTATGTTTTACTGTTTTTATTCTTTGCAATACATTGTTTACCTTGAAAGAGAATCATTTGATGTGTATGTATACATGTCTTTACGTGATGTTTGAGATACTGTGAATGTCTATTTTGTATTTATTCATGTCTCTCTTCCTTCTTGACCTAGAATTTAGGCATGAAAGCTGGCTGGGTGACTTGGAGTCAGTCACTTTCTCTCAGCCCAATCCACTTCACAGGATTGCAGTTGTGGAGAAAATAAGAGGAGGAAGAAATGTTAGGTATATTTACCATCTTGAGTTACTTTTAAAGTAATAAAGGTGGTATAAAAATCTAATAGATAACTAAATCTGGGCAAGGACAATCTCTAGAATATAAGAATAATCAGACTGGAGATGTCTATATTTTAGAATGTCCCCTTAATCTACCCTTTTCTTTTATATTTCCAATAAAAATGTGCTATTATGCATTCATGATTTAATCTGAAGTCTAAAAAAATAAGTATGGGATCACATAAATCTCATAACAATATTTCAACTGAGTGTTTGAGTTATTAGAGAAAAAAATGTGTTGGCCATTATATTCTTATTTCACATCTTGATTTAAGTAAATAATGCTTTCATCATTTCCTCTGGAATTACACACTCATCTGCTTGGTGAAATAAAATATACGTTCAAAGAAATTACACATAAAAGTACAACGTACTTTGTGACTTTTAATAGACCTGTTCCATGAAGTTTGATATCTTATCTTCTGACAACAGTGCAAATTTATTTTGGGGTGAAGAAGGGTCTTTTTTCCTGAAAATGTTTTCTCTGTGTCTATCTGGCTATCTGCTCTCCTGTCCATCCTCCATCTATCTAAAAAGGAAGAAAACTACTTCTGGAGGGAAGAAATAGATAACTAAATGACTCAAGACTTTCAAGCATGAACATCTTCAAATTTAATTCTCTCATTTTTGCTACCTTTGCCATTTCCGGGTAGTAAATAATAAGATGTATCTCTCATAACTTTAAACTATTAAAATGAGATATTCCCTTGAATTGGGGATAGCAAATTTTCAGCATGAGCAAATAGACTTAGAACATGCTTTAAATATAGTAAGAAAGACACATTTAAAAGGAATGATCAATGTGCAGAATAATACTTTGTTATTCCAATTACTTGAGAAAGAAACAAAACAAAACAATTTGGATTTAAGTGAAATAAGCTCTTAAGTGAGAATGTCAGTAATCCACTCTGGCTTTTGATAGGACTCATATTGAGACACATGAGCAGGAATAAATTATCTGGTTGCCTATAAACAACATAATGGAAAAGGTAGTATCTATCTGATACTGGTATATCCATTAAGATGCATCCATGCTTAATGCTGTACATTAGCTTTCTCCAGCCTAATACTTCTATGTTTGTAGAAGTATTCTATACACTTCTATACTTCTAGAAGTGCTGAAACTCTTGTCATGCTGGTTGAAGATTCAGAGAACTGTTACTACAATACATCTGGAACCACATTGGATTATTATAAATGATAAGTAGTGGTGTGCTGGGAAACATTTAACCATAGATTCTTCCAAGCTGCTGTTGAGGGGATGGAGCCTGATCATGAATATTAACAGGATAGAAGATGGATGCCAGGAAATATGCAGCTCCTCCAGTGTCTCTGGGCCCTTCCAAATTTGTTGGCTCCATTTTTGCCATTGCACTGTACCACTAGCCACTGCAGAGCTGATTCGCACACCAGTTGCCCTTGCTTAGCTGTGCTTGTAACTAGTTTGTGAAATTCCAGAGTATGTAACAATTGGCTCTCACAAGCCAGGTGGGCTGGATCCATCACACCATTGATGATAAGTCTGGAGAAACCCATAGGATGTTACGTTCTTCTGATGAAGTGGACTCTAAAACTGAGCAGGATACCTGAAATTTCTGGGAGATTCCCTGCCTGCTATCCCAACTGTCCTAGTCACTTTGTTCAATGCTTTGCTGTCCTTCACTTGAACCATTTCAAGATCTTGCATGGAAGGAAGGCAGTAGAGTACCAAATAGTGAGCACACTGGAGTGCTTTTCAGAGAGGCATAAATATACATAACAATCAGCTTCCCATTTCAATTTAGCTCAATTACAATGCATATTCCTTATTTAAGAACAGAAGGTTTTTGGCCCACATATGTCTATTACACAATATACTGCTGCCTGATTTAAATTCTGTTCTCTTTTTCAAAGAATTAGAAGTATAAAAATTGCTGAAGAAATCTGACTTCTCTCTAATCTGATTTATCTTGTCTTTGTAATGATAACCATCTCAAATGCTTTGTTGCCATAAATATATACTCTTCCTTCTAATAAGATTTCTTTCAGAAGGAACACAATTTCTATTCTCTGCAGCCAACCCTATTATAAATCCCCAGAATCCCCTTGGGCTTCTCAAGCCCCTTGTGAATCTTGTGTTTTGGAGAAGTAGAAATTGGCTATTCCCAAGTTCATCTTGAAATAATTTGCATAGAAGCACTTTGTTAGCCTTAGGGACAGATTTATTGACTTCAGCTATACCGGAGACCATTAAAGCTTCAAACATTAATCCTTTAGATTCAGTGGTGACTTTGGAAGCTGAAATAAATAGATACCTGTGTTGAAAAGATGATACAGTTTGTAGATTTCTTGAGAGCAACAAAGCTCATTGAAGTTTATTAAAGTGGTGGCTTGAAAAAAAGATGTTATTTAACCACTGTGTTGTAAAATTGTTGCCAAAATATTCCAAGATTAATGGTATGCCAAAATTCTCCAGAGAATTATAAATAAAGTCTTGAAATATTTAGGACAATACCATCAAATTTTTAGTTTTAGGAATAGCCAGGTACTATTTTTTTTAATGAGGATGCTGATAAAACAGTATTGGAATGAGAGGTTCTTGGAGTAAAGAAACAGGAACATGAAACAAAACATAATACTGTGAGTCTTATCAGAGTTGTAGTCTCAAAGCTGTAGAAACCATTGGTACCTCCACTGCATTTCCCCAATGTCTCCTGGCCCTTCTGCTTGTTATTTATTAAATTTATATGCTACCCATCTCACTATATAAAGTAGGCAATAAACCTGCTGTTAGTTTATCCCTCTCAGATCATAGAAAGTGTTGTTTCCATTGACTTAACCCTTTCCCTTAGGGTAGGATAACGTGAGCTCAACATTGAGTAGAGTAGATCAGTTGAATAAATAGGAGTGAGAGGTAAATTTTGCCAGAGAACAGGGCTCTCTTTTTTGATAGATTGTCCTACCCTTGTCACCCCCAAAATGAAGCCCTAGAATTTGCCAGTAAAAGAAGAAGAAGAAAGAATAAGCAATAACCTTTCTCCCAAGGTTTTGGCCAGCCTTTTGTCTTTTGAAAAGTTATTGGAAAGAGAATATCAAGCATTTGATAGAAGAGAAGACATATCTTTTGGTTGATTTATCTAAAATGCTGATGAGATAGCTATGGGGGTGACACTTTTCGTTGTGTTCCTAAAACAAGGATTAAGTCTCCATACCAAACCATAGAATCAAGAGTGTTTTGGAAGGGTGGCAGGTGATAAACTAACTTGTTTTCTGTAGCATTGCTGGAAATAGTAAAATACAGAGGTGTCTGCCTGATATCATCATGTGGGCATTTGCTAGGAGGAAAAGTGAGTTATTGACTGAGATGGGTGACTGTGGAAATCAAATGAATGAATGAATAGATAAAAGTACTTTATAGCATAATCCTTTAAAATGGGATGAGCAGGAACAATGACTAGACCATATGTGACCCCTCTTCCCAATTTGTGTAATCTAGCAGCAAATTGAAAAACAGCAGCCAAGTGATTTAAAGATTTTGTGGAAAATATAATAGTTTTTAAAAGAAAAATGGGCACAAAAACATCAAAAAGGGGAATTATAAAATTAATCTGAACACAGTTAAAATGGAACAAAAAATCCTGTCACCTCCTATGATACAATTTCTTATGTGTTCTGTCAGTAAAACAGATTCCCCCCCCCAAAAGAACAGCCCCTGACCCATTCCAGCTTTGAAGTCTTTTAAAGGAAAAGTAGAAGAAACCTTCTGCCACCTTGTGTACATTGCAGTTAAATTCCCCATCCTTAACATTAAGAAAACACATTTGTGTTCATATAACATATTAAGACCAAACATTGCAGCTCAACATGATGGCCTGATTCACATAATATTCTCATAACAGGGCTGGGTTCCCACAACACAAACTACTCATCCACATGTTAGCTTAATCTGGCTCTTGTACAATTTCAATCCTGGTACCTCTTCTGCCTAAAATAGAAAAGAGGGAGGGGAAAAAACCTAGGTTTCTTTCTATTGGTTATATTCTGATGGAATATATAGTTGAGCAACATTTGGGAGGGATTAGTTTCATCACCCTGTTCTAGGATTTAAAGACTGGACTTCCTCTAAATGTATATGCTGAGAATTCCTGTGAGTTCTAATTTCTCAGTAAGAATTTAGTTGGAATGCTCAGAATTTGGATATTAGACTGGTTTTATAATCAATTAGTAATACTAGCTTCTTTCAAATATAAAATATTTAGGAGAGGAAAAATGGGACTGAGATGCTACAAGTTCCTCTTAAGGTACAACTTTGCCCAGAGAGGTTTCAAAATCTGACATTTTAAAGTTTTGTTTATTTGCTTCTTTAAAAAAGGACTGAAATTTACCATTTAACAAAAAAATGAGATTTTTGATTTTCCCTGAATCTACGGGAGTTTGAATTAATTAGGAGTCAATGAGCCATGAAAGAATCATCAAAGCCCTAATGCTGGATCACTCAACTGTTTGGCCTTCAGAGGCAACTCTGACGGGTTTGTGCTTATGCGAGCAAAACATGTGGAGTTTGTATAATCCGGGGCAACATGCCAGTAGGCTTTTATTTGATTCCTCAGAAACTGTTATTTATTTATCTTAGACGGGAGGAGGTAGTGAGTTAAAAGGAATAACTTGTAAATTGCATGTTTGTATAATTTTTGAAGCAAGTGTGTTTGTCAGCTAATGATTATAGCATCAAGAAATTACTTGCATGTTTCAATGGAGACATCAAATCAATCACAAGATGTATCCCCTATTTTCCATCACATTAAAAACCAGCCCACCCAAAGCAGGTTTCAACAAGGATTTTTGGGGGGTTTTGGGTAGAAAAGAGACTATTTTCATTAAATGATTATTCTGGCCTCTGAAAGTTGCTGATGTATGTCTAGTGATGCAAGACCAAACCTTGGGCCTGTTTGGGAGTATGGGAGGGTCAGTTTTTTTTTTTTTTAAGGAATTCAACTTAATGCAAAATGCTAAAAGGCACAAATAGTTGTTTTTTTCCAACATAGCAAACATAATCTTATACATGATTTGAAGTTAGGGTTTATATGCCAGTGACTATAGTTGTTCCACTTGAACACTGCATGTTAGAGGCTTGGGAAGAGTCATCCTACAAATGATGAAGATAGTGATATATAAAGACAGCTCATATGCTGAAGGTTTATAGAGGTTAAAGGGAATGACCTCGAAGGACAAAAGGAAGAGTTGCTGCCAAGGCAACAGTCAAGTAAAAAGGGGCTCTGAGTCCAGGCCAAGAAAATAATGTGACTAAACCTTTCTGACAAGCCCCTCCCTAGTTTACACAAAGTTAAAGGAAGGGAAGGAGAGCAGCATTCAGATTTGCAATAATTTATTTATTTATTTATTTGTCAAACGTACAAGATAGCAGGTATGAATATGAACATGGACATGAATGAAGGAAATGAATACAAATAAATGGGGACAGTAGGACAGGGATGGTAGGCACGCTGGTGTGCAAATGCACGCCCCCTTTATGGACCTCTTAGGAATGGGTTGAGGTCCTTGGTAGACAGTTTAAGGTTGAAGCTGTGAGGGTTTGAGGATGTAACCACAGAGGTGGGTAGAGCATGCCAGGCACTGACCATTCTGTTGCTGAAGACGTATTTTCTGCAATCGAGTTTGGAGCAGTTTACCTTGAGTTTGTATTGATTGTTTGCCCGTGTATTATTGAGGTTGAAGCTGAAGAAGTCGTTGACAGATAAGACATTGTACAAACAATTTTGTGTATTTTGCTTTGATCAGACTGCAGGTGGCACAGTTCCAGATTATCCAAGCCCAAAATTTCAAGCCTGGTGGCATAAGGGATTCTATTGTGAGTAGAGGACTGGAGTACTCTTCTTGTGAAATACCTCTGGACTCGCTCAATCGTATTATGATCTAATATACAGTGTGGATTCCAGGCAGACGAGCTGTATTCGAGAATTGGTCTGGCAAAAGTTTTGTATGCCCTAGTTAGCAATAAAATGTTACCGGAGAAGAAGCTTCGCAAAATTAGGTTAACAATTCTTAATGCCTTTTTGGCAATGCTGTTCAGTGAGCTCTGGGGCTTAGATAATTTGAGATGAGTACTCCTAGGTCCTTGACAGAATGAGGGTCGTCTATGAGGTCGTATCTGCCCAGCTTGCATTTGGTGTTTTGATTTTTGTTGCCAATGTGTAAGACAAAGCATTTGTTAATTGAGATTTGGAGTTGCCAGTTGCACGACCATTCTGACACATATTCAAGGTTTCTTTGTAGGGCAGCAGTATTGTCGGTGGTGTTAAATAGTTTTATGTCATCACACAGCTGCTTATAAAATTATCACAAAGGTCATTTATGTAAAGCAGAAAGAGTGTGGGTCCTAAAAGGCTGCCTTGGGGGACACTGCTGTTAACTGGTGCCGGGTTTGATAGGGCGCTCCCTATTTTGACTACTTGTTGCCTGTTTGACAGGAACTCAGCTATCCATTTGTGCAGGGATCCTGAAATACTGTGAGAGCTTAGTTTTAACAGCAGTTTGTCGTGTACCACTGAATCAAAGGCTTTGCAGAAGTCTATGTAAATTGCGTCTTTCTGCCAAGCAACTCAAAATCTTTATATCCATATTAGGCATTTTCTGGCATATCTCTCATCCCAACAGAAAACAGAAAAAAAGAGATAGTGGTCAGAGGGTTTCATTATTTGGATCATACTCAGCTTCTCCATCACATGTTGGCTTCTTGTCTTGCCTTGCAAGATACTTGCATTGATATCTTGTCTGCTCTTCAGACGGTTAACTGTTCCTGTGAACAAATCTCACTTCAAAATCACATACCACAATCACCAAAAAAAAGTCTTCCGCAAACCTGAAAATCTCCCTCTCCTATCCAAAACTTCTTCTCTTCTCTTCATGTGCCCATACGTATCTCCAGCCTCTTCATTTTCTCTACCAGCATTGCAACAAGTTTGCACTTGCTGCAGATGTAGTTGGAATTAAATATTCTCCTTTATTGGTAAGTGGAATCTCCTCAGGTTAGAATACAACCTGGTCAGCAGGTTGATGGTCAGTATCATCTTGAAGGTCAGCATCATATAAGCTTCTTTTATGGGTCTATGCTCTACTTCAGATTGTACAAGTGTGAATAGTTCCTCCCTTTACATCCTCCCTTGTCTATACTCTCCTGGGCACACACCCCCATACAACACAACACAACACAACACAATACAACCCTCAAATCAAGTCCTGCTGGAACCACCATGTCTCATGAGTCTGTCAAGTTCTGTGCCACATTCTGGCCCAAAGAGTGTCCTAGCCTCAGAAGCTGGCCTTCCTCTAGTGTGACCCTGATCTGCCGTGCCTTCTTCCATCAGCTGCCACCAATCTGCTTCTTCTGTTTGGTCTCTTTGTTTCCTTTTGCTATGAGCTCTATTGTTACTCAAGTTCCCTAGGATGGAATCTATTTGGTCTGAAGACTTGAATTTGATAAGATTAGCTGAAGTCTCCTTCCTCATCCCAGGAAAAATTAGAATGACCAGGTGGAGCTCTACTTCCTTTTTTTTAATAGGGAAAATAAATGGAAAATAGAAGTTAAAATTCCCTATCTCATACATTGTCAATTTACCACTTTCTCCTCGCATTGGATTTGTATACTTTTGGGATTTCCTTTTATTCCTAACATATGAAAAGAACCCACCTGTATCATTTTTGGTAATCCTCACCAGCCTCAGCTCATTCTAAGTTTTGGTTTTTCTGGCAGAGTTCCTACAGTTTTTGGAAACAACCTGCCATTACTTTCTTTTTACTTTACTGATTTACATTAGTGATCCAGGTCTACAGAGGAATTATTGAACCTGTCATCTGCACCTCCATAATTGTCTGGTTTGGCTGCGCAACCAAACAAGACAGACACAGAGACTTCAATGAATAATTAGAACTGCAGAAAAAACAATTGCTACCAACCTGCCTTCCATTGAGGACCTGTATACTACACGAGTCAAA
>JANHFK010009155.1:333941-346856 GCA_036250565.1 Sibynophis collaris | reverse complement strand
CTAGACACAGCTTCAGAGGATGCTTTGAAACAGCACAGCAAAGGCTGGAAGGGACCTCAGAGATCATCTAGTCCAACTCCCTGCTCCCTGGCAAAATGGACTGTTAAATTGGCCGCACCAACCAATCACATGACCACATGGCCATGCCCACAGTCACATGATCACCAAGCCACACCCACCAAGCAAGCCACACCCACAGAACCGGTAGTAAAAAAATTTAGAACCCATCCCTGTGCGGATCGGTGCCAGTTCACAGATTGGAGGTTGGGGACCTCTGCTCTAGGTTACCAGATTCAGTCTTAGTAAATAGCATGCAGCACTTTATAATAGTAAAATAGAATACTATAATAGAAGAAATAATGCTAGATAGTTTGGATAAATAGTGGCCAACACCATAGGTACATGCACAATCAAGCCAAGTCTTGCTCCCAGTATATTTACCATATTCTGTGCCAGTCAAAATCTTTAATATCAAGAATATTAATAATATCAAGAAAACTTACAAACCCATATCTGGATAATTTCACACTTAGGATTCAAGTATTAAGTAAAACTATGACTAAGAAAAGAACTGGGGGGGAAATCACTGTGATTGAGGGAGCATACTAGTTGACAAATTGTAAAATGGGGAAGAGATTTTAGTTATATTTCTAAATTTAAGAAATAAATTCCATGTAATTCCATTTTATATTAATGCCGTATTATTTGGTCTAGTCACATTACCCGTCAAAACATTAGCAGTTTTGATACAGTTTGTTAGAAGAGTATTTGCATTCGGTTTCATATCAGAACATTTTCCTGAACATTTGTTGTTTTTCTATAACTTTATTGATTTCTTTAATACAAAGTTAAAAGATAAACATTTTTTTAAAAGCTCCAGAAAGAGACAATGAAAGCTTTGTATGACTTAATAAGAAATCTGGTGTTCTTATTAATACATTTGTTTTCATTTGAGAGCACAACAAACAGAAAATTTTCACTAGTTTCTGCAGTTTTGGAGGTGGGAGGACCAACTGAACACAAGGAACAATTTTTTAAAAAATTGGTTTGCTTTTGCACATCTCTCAGTAAGGTTTAGACTTCAGATTAGGAAGAAAAATGCTTTCTGTACTGAATCCATTAGCATTATTCCAGAATTGGGCACTTGATCTTTGCAACATTAATATAAGTGCAGGTAGGAATCATGTTTTCAAAGAAGACAGAATGGGTCTTTCTTACATAACACCTTTATATTGGAAGCTTTGATGAGATACAAAATAGTGCATATTGTGGGGCTAGCGCTCACTTCTTCAGATTTACAAGGAAATGCTAGATTCAGAAAAGTATCCTGTAAGGTTAAAGTCAATAATGAAAAATTATAGACAACTTCCTATAAGTAGAAAAGTAGTTAGGCAGTTAAATGAAAAGAGAATTAAATGAGTGATATTAGTAATAAGATTGCAGGGAAGATAAATTACCTCCGTGTTTCTGCTTTCAGAGAAAACAGATATTTTAAAGATTATTGGAACAAAATAGTGGTGGTCACTTTACTGACCAACTAAAAGCAAATAAATTACCAGATTCAGATGGTATCAATCCAATAGTTCATAAATAATGTAAATGTAAGATTGGTGATCATCTAACCAAAAACATCACATTTCTTTAAAATTGCCTTCTTATTAGAAGACCAATATAAAGGGCCAATATAATTTTTTAAAAACGGACCAAAGATATACTTAGATTTTCTGAAGTATAATCTGGTTCTGGAATATTTGTTCTTTGAGAGTGTCCCAAAGTCTGCAATACTCTTGCTGTGGAGATCTGTGACTTTCCAGTTGTTACTGAGATACTAGAATACAACAGTCCTTAAATATAGTATTGTGCTTAAAGGTATAGCTCAGCAACATCTGAGTTCTTACAAAACTGTGTGTGGCGGCAACCAAAAAAGCCAATGCAATCCTAAATTGCATTAACTGAGGGATACAATGAAGATCAAGGGAGGTGCTAATACCACTCTATAAAGCCTTAGTAAGACTATACCTAGAATATTGCATCCAGTTTTGGTCATCACACTAAAAAAAGATGTTGAGACTCTAGAAAGTGCAAAGAGCAACCAGGATGATTAGGGGACCGGAGGTTAAAACATACGATGAACGGTTGCAGGAACTGGGCATGGGTAAGTCTAGTGAAGAGAAGGACCAGGTGAGATATGATAGCAGTGTTCCAATATTTGAGGGGATGCCACAGAGAGGAGGGGGTCAAGCTACTTTCCAAAGCATCTGAAGGCCAGACAAGGAATAATGGATGGAAACTAAACAAGGAGAGATTCAACCTGGAAATAAGAAGAATTTTTCTGACAGAACAATCAACCAATGGAATAGCTTGCCTTCAGAAGTTGTGGAAGCTTCATCACTGGAAGCTTTTAAGAAGAGACTGGACTGCCATCTGTCAAAAATGGTGTAGAGTCTGCTGGGCAGGGGATTGGACTAGATGACCTATAAGGTCCCTCCCAACTCTGTTAATCTGTAAAATACTCCCTGATTCAGTTTCAAACATTTTTGACAAATTCTGTCACAAGTTGGCAGTCATAAGAGGTGTTATGTCTTTGCGTAATATAAAGGCAGACAGCAGGGAGCTTTAATCAGAGGCTACTCTTTATTCAGCGGCAGCCATCTTACCACTGACTTCTACCCCAGATGACATCATTAAAAAGCTAACTGTTTCCTAACCTTCTTAAAGAGCTAGGCATAGCAATGGAACTTAGACTTCTTAAAGAGCTAGGCATAACAATTAAACTTAGTGTGTAGCATAAAACATCATTACAGCCACTATATACTTGCAGACTCAAACTATTCAAAGCACAATTTCTTTATTGTGCCCAAACTAGGCCCCCTTTTCAACTTTGCACCATTAGAATTTGTTAGGTTCAAATTTCTAAGATTGGTCTTTCAAGTTCCAAAATGTGTTCTAATTCTACCCTGAGGTTGGAGTCAGGCCTCCTGAAAGTGGTGGCCTGAGTGTGGATGAACATATTCAGCTATTGGCTCAAACAATCTCTTTTCCCCTTGGCCTAGATCCATTATGAGGGATGATTTTCAAACCATGTAGAAAAAAAGCAGAGGCAACTACTGAAAATATTTTGGGCTTCTCTCCAGGTTTTCTAGTCAGCATTGGATATAACCAGGTCAAAGCTCGTTAAACAGTGTATAGCAAACATAGAACCAATTGGATCTAACCAAGGACCCAACCTTTACTGCCAGTGAACTGAAAAGGTACTCTGCTTTTTCTATGACATACTGTTAGTTTGCAGCAATCCAACCACCACACAAGTAAATAATTCAGCAGGATTCATTTATATAAGAAACTTCTTTATACTATACCATACAGCAGAAGCCAGAACCAGAAGTCAGAAGCCAGAAGTACAGAATCAATAATCATAGAAGCTATATAATACATAGACATTCATATATATACAGATCAGTGAACCTAAGCCATGCCCAGGTTCTGAGCCATCTGGGTCATCAAACAGTCCCCATTGGCTGACTTGTTACCATGTCTATTCCAATTCATGAACTCTCACACACTGACCCTCCTCCCTTCATGATTGGAATAGACATAAAACTGGAATAGACATAAAACTCCCTTCATGACTGGAATAGACATAAAACTTCTTCTCATAGTGCACTCTACCTTTTAACTTTCCAGTATATATGCAACCATCAGCCTTGCAACTCTTGAACCCAAGTCCTTGGCCTTGTTCAATTTATATACAGTGTTAGGCTTTTTGCTTTAATACCCTGGTGCTTGAACCATGTAAATTTCTTCCTCTAATTCTGCATTGAGGAATGCTGTGATTATATCAAAATGATGTGATTATACCAAATTTTATAGCCACATGCTGCTGCCAATGCTAGTGCCAACCTTATACTTTCACTCGCGAATACCTCATCATAGTGCACGTTTGTGTGAAAAATCTTGTGCCACTAATCTCGCTTTATATTGTACCTCATTGTTGGGCAGTACTTTCATTTTGTACACCCATTTACATCCTACAGCTTTGCAACCTTGTAGCAAAGTCATATATGTGAACACTTTATGTTCACCCATGGATTTCATTTCTTGTCCTTGGCTTCTTTCCATTTTACTTGTTCAATTTTGGGTAATGCCAATATTTCCTGAGAGTTTCTTGGCTCATACCACACATTACACACCTTAACCTCACCAGCAGAATACCTGTCAGGTGGTATTCCCTTGTTCCATCGCTCTGACCTGCTTAGCATTGACTGCTCTTGTGTTTCAACCCTCTCTTGCTTCATATCTGAGTATCATCTTCTCCTGACTCCTTTTCTTGTTCTTTTTCAACTTCTCCCCTGGACGCTGACACTGTCACTAAGTGAGTTACCATCACTAAGTGGGTCACTGTCACTAAGTGGATCATCCCAAAAATTTGAATAAATTCTGTTCCAGTTTTGTTCTGCAAAGCTAGCAGACATGGAAATAACTATTCTTTTGCTCCTATCACTAAAACAATAGCTCTTTGAGTCAGCCTAATAGCCTGTAAACCTAAGCTTTCTAGCCTTTGGTTGACCTTTTCTCCTGATTGCTTTTGGAATATGCACCCATGCATTGCTTCCAAACACCTTAAATATGCCAGAGACGGCTTTCTCCCATATAGCACTGCATATGGAGTATCATTAATTGAGGATCTCCATAGCCTATTGATTAAATAATTAGCAGTCAACATGGCTTCACCCCAATATGACATGCTCAGACCAGAATCCTCCAGCAGCGAGTCCTTCATTGTTTGTAATACACCATTTCATCTCTCAGCCACGCCATTCTCAGCTGCTGTGTACGGATTTGTGCATCTGTGTTTTATTCCTAACCATTGTTGAAAACTTGCTGACATGAATTCTGAACCTCTGACAGTTTGCAGCTGGCATACCTGTTATTTATGTCTCCTTTCTACCCAGCCTACCCATTGCTTAAATTTCAGTAGCACCTATATTTTACTCTTTAGTAAATAGCAGAAACCAAATCTACTGTAGTCATCAACAATGACCAGCACATATTTTGCTCCTCCCAAACTGGCTTGCATTGGCCCCACCAAATCTGCATGTACTCTAGAGCTCTTGTTGTCTGCCTTGTGCTACTTTTGCTTACTGGGAATGCCTTGGATTTTGATGACTTACATACTGCACAGTCCAAATATGTCTTACACCCTTTTAAATTTAACCCTTCTCCAGACTGTTGCATCCTTTGCAAAACTCTGAAGCAGGCATGACCAAGCTTTCTGTGCAAGAGATGAACATATGAATCATGTTGTGCCACGTTTCCAAGTGTTTGGGCACATTGAACCTTTTGTCTCTGCAACACATAAATATTATCCTGCTTTATGCCCTGTGCACATATATTCCCATTTCTCTTTATGAGACACTTCCTATTTACAAATGTGGTCTCAAACCCTTTTTGGTCTAGACTAGAGACACTCAGTAAATTATGCTCCATTTCAGGCACACATAATATATTGCTAAATGTTTCCTTCAGACATGGAATCACCACACTGCCTTTTCCAGTGTCTTTAGCCTTCTGGCCATTCACCAAGGCTACTGCATCCCTTCCAGCTGGATCCATTCTGAAAAACAATTTAGAATTATTAACAATTGTTTGATTTGCCCCTCTGTTAACCATTTGTCTCTGCTATTACAATAGCTAACTTTTGCAACAGCAGCCTGTCCATCTGTTGTATCTTTTCTTGTAAACAGTTTTTCTTTAGTTGAGTCTTATCAGCACATATGAAATGTTTCTTGCTTTTTAGAAAATCTTTGCTGGGCTGTAATCTGGTCTCTTCTGTTACTCTGGTCTCTGCAGACATCCTGTCTGTTGCTGTTCTCTCTCTGCTCCTTGGGCCCCTACCTCAGGAATTTCTCCTCATGGCTTTTTCTAAAATGACATTTGTTTTCTTCTGAAATCAAACAGGCTTTAAGAGCTTCTATTCTTAAGTCCTCTTTTGGTTTGCACTCAAAAATGGCTGAAACAATGTCCGACATTTCATCAAAACTATTTAACACCAACAGTACCATCTGAGATTCAGGGATCTGCATGCCATGCTGTTCCAACTCAATAAATAAAGTTTTCATTTACATCAAATGCTTCTCCATTTTCTTATGTTGCTGCAGCCGTGCTCTGTACAATCGTCCTAATAATTGCACAATATTTCATGCTGACGCATTCACATGCACACTTCTCAATTTCAGCAAAAACTCCTTTGCAGTTTTTAAATCAGCTACATTCAAGAATTGTTCATCTTCTAAACTTAAGATAATATAGGCCAGCACCTTATCATGCTGCCTTTGATCTGCTGCTGCTAATAGTGCCTGGGACAGATTAATAACAATATCCCAGAGCTCCTTAGCCTTCAGGAAGCATTCCATTTTTACAGCCCAAATAATATAATTCTTCCATTTTAATTGAGGCAGAGAGCTCTCCTTGAAATCAACAGCTATCCTGCAAGCCTTCTCAGCCTTGTTCTCTTTTCCTTATAACACAGGCTGTCCCTCAGCTTGATTACAGTTCGGTCTTACTGTGGATTTGGACTGGCGGGGTGTGCTCTGGGCCCATAACCATAATCATAGAAGCACTCGTATATATACAGATCAGTGAACCTAAGCCACGGACAAGCTCCAAGCCATCTGGGTCACCAAACAGTCCCCATTGGCTGACCTGTTACCATGTCTATTCCAATTCATTAACCCTTATATACCAACAAAATGGGATGCTTCAGTTTTGGATAAAATAGAAAGGATCATAACTGCTTACAAACAGAGAAAGGCTAAAGTTTCTTTACTGTATGTTTTTTTCAACAAATTTACAGATTTCTTCACTTGAGCTAGCAAACATTTTGAATTATTATTTTTTTTTTAAATGAATATATGGCAAATCTGCCAGATTAATCCGTCTCAATAGTTTACAGTGTTTATCTGAAAAAGTGAGTCATGGCAACTGGATTTTCAGACAACAATGCCTGGATGACTTAGAGTCTTCATCAACATAGTTTTACAGTGTTTACTTTTTAAGAATTTGAATTCTTATGTACTCAGCTATATTTCCAGGACTGGATGTTTCCAAGGTAATTTTTTTTTCTGATTTCTAATTTTAAGAAATAATATGACAGGTAGGAAATCACAACAAGTGCAGAGCTGTAAGAATTTTGTTTGATTCACCAGAATTTAGGAGAATTTGGAAATTGTTTTATAGCAGAAAGGCATCCAGATTTAAGAAGTTCCATTACAGGAGAAACTGGTAGCTTTCTCCATCTCTGTGTTTGTTACGTCGAAACGTATGAAGAAATATACCAAACCTAATGAAGGGTTTGCTTCAAGGTTTTGCTTTTCAGAGACTGCTCATTCTCCAGCAGAATAACCCAATCCCTGAAACAAACTCTTGAAGGTTACATAGGAGCAAAAAAGAGAGACATAGACTGTTCTTCCTCTCCATTATGTCAGAAAATCATTGTCTTGCTTATTCAAGCACTGAGATTTCCAAGAAGAGGGAAGAATTAAGACTGATTTTTTTCCTAATAAGCATTCCTTTTGTCCAAGATTATCTGGCTGATTGTCCATCAATTCATTTCTTATTTGACCTATAAAAACACATTGTACAATCCATAAAATTATTTTATTCTCTGTACTGTAGATCTTCAATTATGCTTTCCCAGTTCATTGATTTTTCTAACAGATCTTCTTAGAAGTCATTTTTTAAACCATTATTCTATGTTTTAATAGTAATCTGGTATCAGCAAATGAGACATTGAATTGGAACATTTTGCAATGCATCTTGTAAATAAGATGAATAATGGCTTCTTGTTTAGTTACATCAATAGATCAGAATCTCATGCCATTCAATAAACAATGGAACAAACTGTATTCTGAAATGAAGACTGTTGATGTTTTAGAGTGAATTTAAGATCTTCTTCTTGACTGCTGAAAGTCCTTGACACCGGGATTATCCCCTTCCTATGAGAATCAACAGTATCATAGCCTCAAATATTCAACATACCCTTCTCTGCCAATACTAATGTCTAAAAAATTAAGAAACATTGACAAGGAGAACGGGCTTTTTATATCACATGAAGAAAAAAAATCCTATAGAAGAGAAAATATGTAACTCAGGGTTGAATTGTGGTCCTTGGTGTTCAGAGAGCTTAGAGAGCATCAAGGACTCCACCAAAAATATATTAAAATACATAATATAACTTGTCTTAATATACTTTTCTGAGTCTAAAAATATGCCAGACCAAAAGAAACATATTTACATAAAAAGCAGACAAGGTCAAATAACAAAGAAAGACCTTAATTAGTTGTAATCAACTTTAATTTGCATACCATATATAATTCCTAAATGATTGTTAATAATAACTTTATATAATGGACTTCCAATTTTCATGAAAATGGCACATTTTGATAAGCAGACACAAAACCCTAATACTAATAAGATTTAATTTGCATACATTAGACTGATTATCCAAACAAAAGAATTACAGTATTACTTCTCCATACCTTTATGTTCTTATTATGCACATTTATTAACTTCACAAAAGCTAGCTGTTACTGACAAACAATAGCCATGCATGAAAAAAAATCTTCAACATGAATAAAAACATTTTAATGCAAAAGAGCAAAGTTTATACAGTATAAATGCTTCATTTAACTCTTTCATAGCAAAAAAAATACATTCTGAAAATCCTAGTCATGAGATAAAGTTCTAATTTCTATATGGCACAAAATTAAAACTAATTACATTTGATAAATTTTTGAGAGGGCATGAACTTTGACTATCACTTTTGTCAAAACCTTTCTTCATGTTGACTGGGAAATATGGTATTTGTAGTCTCAATATATCTAGCAATGCCAGATTTAGGAAGCTTGAACTATTAGAGTACCTATGTTCAGAAGTAGGTTCAGAATTATATCATTTATGAGTAATTGATTAGAAACTGCCTAAAAATTATTGTAAACATTATGAGTAACTTTTTATTTCCAATATTTTTGTAGACAATTTCAGATAATTTTCACACACAAAACTGTAATCCTGCTCACAATCTCATCTGCAAGAAAAAAACGAAACTTTGAACTCACTCATTACTAATCACAAAAATGTTGATCAATATTACAAAATAAATGTTTTTCAAAAATATAAATAGAACATAGCTTATACTTAAAATAACCAGCATATGTTCATGGGTATAAAAATGTTTAAACTAAATGAAACATGAAAAATCTGCCTGTAGATCTGTTCAGCTGACATAGAAGAATCAACAATAAAACAAGTAATGGCTGATACAGAAATAAATATGTTAAGATTAAAAAACCTTCATAAAATACTGCATAGAAAAGAGTCAGAATACTGGTGGTCACACATCATGTTCCAGATTGAAACTCAACGTTCTATAAACTTTCACCACTTAGGGAGTCTAGGACAGTTCCAGTTTTAATGGACTCTTTCATACCAAGATTTAAAGTCATCTACTGTGTTTGGAAAAAAATCATTTTTAAAAACAAATATCAATAGTTAATGCAGTGTTAGTAGCTCACAATATCTATGATACTCAGCAGTTAATATTTATGGCAGAAGGGAGTGCAGGGAAAAAGCTGTAAATAGCACTCTCATATTGAAAGACAAATGAAATTCACAAGAGCATGGAAAAAAGCCAATGAACTTGAAATTCAGGCAGAAGAATGCTACTTCAGTATCCCTCCAACTTCTGTTTTGTGACCTAGAGCCACGGAGTTAAGGATGCAAGGGGGAAAACTAGAATATGAAGTGTTTTCAGTGGTAGCTCCCTCACAAGGCAAGTTGCATATCAATAGAACGATATCACTATACCTCCAAAATCAGTTTAAATGTGTCAGTTCTCAGAGAAATGGACTCCACACACTTCAAACATTGCAGTTTTTTTTTCTCCCTCAGGAACAGTTCTGATTTTTCTTCAATGTATGTAATGAAACTGATGGATGCCAGTCAGGAATGACAATGTAGTGAAAACAGCATATATACAATATGCCTGTATATCAGGCATATGGTTAGACAGGGAAATAGAGAGGCACTAAAGCAAGCAGGTATCAAGCTGGTTAGTCAGTCAGAAAAGGTGGTGAGCACAATAATTGCTTAATCTGTTTCAGTACAATAGCTGTTCAAATTGAGGAGACAAACCAAACTTAATTGAGCTCATAGAGGCATAGATTGAGTCTGGAAAAACATCGGTGTAGGTCTAGAGTAAAGCACCAGAAAGGAGCATTGGCGTCATCCACACATGTTAATTATTGTCTTTCAAGCTTTCTTTCAGTCTTCAGTCATTTCACTCAAGTATCTGTCACAGTGTTCCTAAACTGTCTAACGTTGATAACTTAAAGTTGGGTTGACTTCAACTTATAGAATTCCCCAGGCAGCATTGCCAGGAGTTGACATCCATACTGTTATGACCCAGGCAGTCAAGGCAAGGCAGGCCTGTAGAGAGTACTTTATTTCTCTCAACAAATGTTCCAGCCAATAGTCCTCCACTGGCAGGCTCCACCCCCATGCTACCCTGAAAGCAGCCATCTTCAGTCTTCCAAACACAGCCCTGTTAATACAAAGAAAGTCCACAGAGCAGGAGCACGCTCACAGAACAAGGTCCAGGGTTCCAATTTACAAGGCAGACTCCAGGCACAAGACAAGGGCAGTCCTCAGGACAAGGAACAAGTTCCAGGCAAGAAGCAATTCTAAAGGCACAGGGAAGCAAATGCCAAACACAGGCCAAAAGAGAAGGACTACATCCAAAACAAAATGCCAAGAACAATCTTCCAAGTGAGACAAAGCAAACAGCAACAGGCATGACTCAAAACCAGGGGAGTGTAAGCCAAAGCAAACAGTTGTTCTTGGCAAAGACTAATTATTCCTTGCAAGGAGTGGTGGGGTGACCTCTGTTATGTATCAATGCAAAGGAGCAGCAGGCTCCACTCCGGTACGCCGCTGCCACAGGGGACCCAGGTTTAAGCTGATTGGCTGTGACTAGCCCAGTCACCGGATTGGTCGGCTGGCCGGCCCGGGACATTTAAAAAGGGCCAGCTTGCAGCAGTTCTTCGCTGGTTGTTTGTAACCCAAATAAAGAACTGAAGTTACTTATGCTGTTCGCATCTTCTTAACTCTCGATCTAACACTGGCGACAAAGGTGGGATTCTGAAGACACCCAGACGGGACAGCCAGCCAGGAGCCGAGCCAAGCCGAGCCGAACAAGCCATCCACTACAAGAGCCACGATGCTGAGGTTTGCCAAGTCGGCTCCATTCGACACCATTGAAGGAAGCTGGGATGCCTATATGGACACCTTCCAGACCTTTCTCAAAGCGAACGAGCTCACCGGAGCATCCGACAACAGAAAACAAGCCCTATTCCTGGGCTATTGCGGTCCCGAAGTTTGCAAAACAGCCCGGGATCTCCTCGCTCCAGCCACGCCGCTCACCATGCTGTGGAACACCCTGAAATATACACTCTGGACACACTCCGGGCCGGCAAGGTCGAAGTACGTGAAACGCCAAGAGTTCACGGACACCTTCTAGAAGGAGGGCGAGACCATAAACCAATATGTGGCTGCTCTCCAACGAGCCACCTCAGACTGCCAGTTCATGGACCTAGACGATGCATTGGTGGGCCAGCTCATCCGAGGTGTCCACGACGCTCGCCTGTGACAGACATTGCTGTTTCGGGAGAATCTAATGGTACAAACGGCGATAGATGAAGCCCGAGCAGCCGAAGCCTCAGACCATTTGGCCGCCATGCTACAAAGGTTGGGTCCACACAAAATGGCACAGACCGCAGTACACCACGAGAGCGCCAAGCCAATCGATTCATCCAGAAGTGATGAGGAGGTTTACAGCGTAAATTCAAAGGTGGAAAACCTCCCCGCCGCCAGGGACAGCTCAGCCATGTGCATGGATACGGAGGCCAGCACCACAGATCGGCATACATGTTCAGGGATGCGACCTGCCAGCATTGCGACAGGAGAGGGCACATCGCGAGGGCCTGCCATGCCACCCAGTCAGCGTTCCTGCAATGGGCACCACTACAAAGCCAACGGGAGTGAAAGAACTTCCCCCCACGGAAGCAACAGCCCAGGGAAGCGTGAGTACAGGAGGGCGAGAGCTGATGGAGGTATTTGCTAACGTCTTTGGGGCCGGTCTGGGTGAGTACAAGGGGACCCCCATCTCCTTTGGACCCCCAAATTTCCCCCATTCGACTTAAAGCTAGACGGGTCCCATTGGCACTTAAGCCCAAAATTGACATCGAGCTAGACAAGTTCATCCAACAGGGAATCCTCAAGCCGGTCGATCACGCAAAGTGGGAAACCCCCATAGTAACTCCCGTAAAGCCAGACAGATCCATTCGGATCTGTGCTGACTATAAATGCACCATAAACAAGGCCTTATAGCAGAGCGCCTATCTGGTCCCCATCGTTCAGCACCTACTGCATATGTTGGGGAAGGGCTCGGTATTCACCAAGTTAAATCTGGCTCAGGCCTACCAACAGCTACCCGTAGACAACTGTACCGCGTAAGCACAAACCATTGTCACCCACAAGGGGGCATTTAAATGCAGGCAATTATAGTTCGGGGTCAGCATAGCCCCTGGGCTATTCCAAAGCCTAATGGAGCGTATATTACATGGAATTCCAGGGGTCGTCCCATACTTCGACAACGTTCTAGTGTCCGCCGAAGACACCCCCACACTAATGGCAAGAATTAAAATGGTACTGTCCAAACTTAGGCAGGGCTTAAAGTGAAAAGCCAAAACTGCCAAATTGCAGTACCAAGAGTGGAATTCCTGGGGTTCACAATCGATGGTGCGGGGATTCACCCAACGGAGAGCAAGGTCATGGCAATAAAAAATGCACCCACCCCCT
>JANHFK010009155.1:313310-325342 GCA_036250565.1 Sibynophis collaris | reverse complement strand
CTCCAGGGGAAGGTTACTGCAAAATCCCCATTTCCTCCCAATCAGCTGGGACTCGGGAGGCAGAGAATAGATGGGGAAGGGGCCATCAGAGGTGGTATTTACCGGTTCTCCGGAGTACTCAAAATTTCTGCTACTGGTTCTCCAGAACTGGTCAGAACCTGCTGAATACCACCTCTAATGTAAACATATATACAGAGATATTAATTAGGAAAAAAAGTTAAAAGTTTCCCCTGTCCAGTTGTGTCTGACTCTAGGGGACAGTGCTGATCTCCATTTCCTATCCAAGAGAGCCAGCATTGTCTGAAGACACTTCTGTGGTTATGTGGTTGGCATGACTATATGCCAAGGTTCATGGAACACTGTTACCTTCCCACTGAAGTGGTACCTATTTATCTGCTTGCATTTGCATGCTTCTGAACTGCTAAATTGGTATGACCCGGGTGTTGTGGCTTGTCCATGTCCTGCGCAGGGGGTCATGGATACAGAGGACCAAGAGCCGACTGGGGCGTGGCACTCTCATCCTGTGCCCCTGGCACCTGAGTCCGATAACGAGGAGGACACAGTGCCAGAGGATGACAGCCAACCAGGGACTACAGCTCCTCCTCAGTTGGAGCTGAGTCACTCAGGAGAAGAAGAGGATGACAGCTAATCAGGGACTTCTGCTCCTTCTCCTCAGTTGGAGCTGAGTGATTCAGGAGAAGAGGAGGAGCATCTGCTTGTGCTAGGGCACGCAGGGCAGCTAGCAGGCAGGAGTGGCTTTGCAGGAGGAGGTCTACTCAAAAGTAGAATTGCAGGCTAACTGGCCACGCCCTAAGACTATTTAAGGCATCAGTAAGCAGAAGCTGATGCTGGAGACAACTTGTTACTTTCCTTTTGACCATGTTTGGGTGTTCTTTGTTTTTCTACGGCTCTGAAATTTTGGATTATTATCAACAGACTAATTAATTCTGGGCATTTTGCCATCTCCAGTGAGTACTGATAACAGGTTTGAATTCTGGCCAAATCTGTATCTGTATTTTGGCACTAAGGGTTTTCTTGTTTCTCATGGACTTCTAGATTGGGAGTAAACCTGTAGTATTTGTTAAAAGTGTGTGTGTGCGTCATTTCATAGTGTTTTCCGTTGCTGGGACACAACAGTGAGAGTCATTCTTTGTCTGACTCCTCTGATGACCCTTCCTCAGTATGATTGACCCTCTGGCATAGCTCTCATTTTCCCCAGAGCACACAAACCTCACAACTATGACAAGTGCCCCACAAATTATTAATATCGTTGAGGAAATACAGGAATTAAAAAGAGAAAAGACAATGATTGGAAAAATTTGTGAAGGCAATAATGTAATAACATACAATCAACTTATTAAAAAGTCCTTTCATAATTTTAATTCAAACTTGTATAAAAAACAGGAGATTGATATGTTAAAAATAGATGAATACCTTTCAATACATCAGTTACCTAAACAATGACAAACCCAGAGACAACTTATGAACGATCTGATAACTGCTTCTGAGATATCAGAAGCTATTAAAAAAATGAGGCTAGGCAAGACCCCAGGCCCAGATGGTCTCACAAGTCAATATCATAAGTGCTTTGAAGATGAACTTCTTCAACCACTAAAGGGTACAACGAATGATATACTACAGAGGAAAATATACCCCAGACATGGAGAAAAGCCAATATTGTGCTGCTCCCAAAGGAGGGTCAAGATATTACAAAGACAAAGAATTATAGACCAATCTCATTATTAAATAAAGATTACAAACTCTTCACCGCCATTCTGGCAGAAAGACTAAAGAATATTCTACAGGAAGACCATGAAGACCAAGCAGGCTTTCTGCCAAAAAGACAGCTAAGAGATAATGTGAGGACTGTCCTAAATATTATTGAATACTTACAATATCATAATGAGAAACAGTCTGCCTTAATATTTCTAGATGCAGAGAAGGCCTTTGACAATCTAAATTGGGCTTTTATATTTAAGGTATTGGAAGAAATGGAATCATTTATCCAAGGAATCAAAGCAATCTACACATCACAAAATGCAAAAATTGTCCTAAATGGTAACTTAACTAACTCATGTGAAATTCAAAAGGGGACAAGACAAGGATGTCCTTTGTCCCCTTTGCTGTTTATTTTGGTTTTGGAAGTCCTGAATAGAAGTATTAGACAAGATGATAAAATAAGGGGTATAAATATTAAGAAAGAAATTTATAAATTGAGGGCCTTTGCTGATGATATAGTTATATTTTTACAGACCCAAAAAATAATATAGAATACTTGATGAGGAAACTGAATGAGTTCAGGGCTTTGTATATAAATAAACAGAAAACAACAATCTGATCAAGAATATGCCTTCTCAGGATAGTGATATCTCGAATAAAAAGTTGGGTTTTAGAGTTGAGAAAAAAGTGAAATACTTAGGGGTTATGCTGACTAATACAAATATAAAACTGTTTTTATAGCTATCTCCCCCTTTGAAGAGACATAAACAGGATTTACAAAGATGGGATAAATTGCATTTATCACTATTGGGTAGGATTTCTGTAATTAAGATGAATATTTTACCAAAGATGTTTTTTTTATTTCAGACATTACCAATACTTACAACTGATAATCCATTTAAACAATGGCAGAAGGATATTTCAAGTTCATATAGCAAGGGAAAAAACCACGAATTAGATATAAGTTACTGCAAGATGCTAAGGAAAGTGGAGGCTTGGGTCTACCAAATATGAAATTGTATTTTAATGCATGCTGTTTGACCTGGGCAAAAGAATGGGTGAGTCTCCAGAATAAGAGGTTACTTGAATTAGAGGGCCATGAATTAAGGTTTGGATGGCACGGCTACTTAAAAGTTAATGTGGATTCTCCAGTAAGGTGGACCAGCAGCCAGGCAAGGGTTAACTACGTCTGTCTAATTGGACTGAGTCTGCAAATGACAAGCTCCACCTCTTCCTCCAGCTTTCCAGCTTTTTCAGACTCAGTCAAATAGGACAGACATGATTTGATCTGCTCCACACCAAATTTTATAGTTACCATCGCATTGACAGAACAGATACTGATTCTTCTTCCCAGCGTGAAGGGCTTTAAGTCCGATCTCACTGAAGGCCATTAGCAGCGTTCTGTCTGAACAGGTGACCAGCTTTGCTGTCGCGATCTGGCAATCCAGCGAAACAGGCATTCTGCCTGTTGGGGGCGTTTTATTCCGGCGCGAATGGGCTGTTTGCCTAGCACCGCCAAAGGTTGATTGCGGCATTACTGCCAGCTGGCAGTCTCGAGAATCCAAGGGAACTTCCAATCCACCAGCACGCTCGGACAACAAGCAGCTGGGGAAATTTTTCTGCAGCCTCAAACAGGGCGGCCTCTCGGGTGCGCACGAGGTCACTCCGCAGCACCCACAGCCTCTTCAATCGTGCACCAGAACGCAGCAATCTCGCCAGATAGTAACAGCAGAGGCCGGTAAGACCGCTCCAATTTTTTTGTCATTGACAGTCCGTGATTGTTTGTGTTGTCCCAACCCCTCGATGCCGTATTACCTGCATCGCCGTTCCGTGTGTGACAATTTCAACTTTGCTCTCTGGCCTAGTTATAGCAGCCTTGCCTTCCGGCCTGTCCGCACCTAATCCTTTATCGACCATGCGGTCAGGCTTCCGGCCTATCGTGCCTAACATTATTCTTTCACATTTCATGGCCTCATTGCCCAAGCATCAGGAATCTCTCCCCATGGATCAATCCTCCTTATCTTATCCCATGGAGGATCCTCAACCTGGCCCTTCAGCCTGCCAACTGCCTGAGAGATATAGGTCCTCCAGAGCCAAGGAGGAACAAGTAGCTAAGAAGAGACACAAGGCGCTCGAAAAAGCCATCCAAAGAGCTGTCAAATCAGCAAATATTTCCTCTCCAGGGAATCTGGCTGGGCTTTCCCCAATGCATCAACAGGGAGATGTTTCCCAAAACCTATCCCCCCCCCCATTATGGAGTTGGGCCCATCAAGGCCTTTGTCCCCAGACCTTGTGCTTCCACAGGCTCAGGACATGCGGGAGCATAGTGCTAGGCTTTTTGGGCCTCTACCACCCGCCCAAAACCAGAGGCCCTTGGATTCGGATCCACAAGATCGGCTTCAGTCTCCAATTGTGACGCCCATTCCTCAGGCCGCATCTGCTAATATATCTGAGTCATCCACTGGTTTGCAATTGTCTGGCCAAGTGTCTTCGTTAATATCTGAGGCCATTCGCCAGGGCATAACAGCTGGACTGCAACAGTCCTCTGCTTCCAAAGCCCCTTCATACTCCCTTCCCCAAGATCATCATGGGAATCAAGCCACTCACATGCCTCCTCCCTCTGTGGAGGGAATATCCAGTGCCTCCAGCCGGGGCTCAGCCACTGAAGTGGAGGAATTGGATTCTTTCTGTGACTCCAAATTGTCGGAGGATGAGGACCTGGCCCCTGATCAACCATCTTTCGTGGGCCTCTTCCGCCCCCATATCTTCAAATCCCTTTTGCACAAAGTGAAAATTACTACAGGGCTAGGGATTCCGCCTATCTCTTCTGCCACACCTCACCAATATTCGGATGCCTTGGGCCTTCTCTTTTCAGCACCAACACCGGAATCAGAGGAAATCCCTGCCCCCAAAATGTTCACGGACCTCATTCAACATCAATGGCTGAAGCCAACCTCAGGCCCACTTCCTTCCAGCTTGGATAAGCATTTCTATAATGTTGCCCAGGAACTCGCCGGCATTCTTTCTCCTCCCAAGGTGGATGCGCTGATTGTGGCCTTGTTTTCTCACTCACTCATCACTGGCCCTCCTGAGGAAATCTTGAATACAGAAGATAAACGGGCAGAACAGGCCCTGGTTTGAGCTCACAACTCAGCGGCCTGGGCAGTGAAATCTTCTATATTGGCTACCTTCTTCAAACAAGCAGACCTCCTCTGGCTGAAGCAACTTCAAAATCGCCTACCTGCAACTGATTCACGCACACACCAGGATTTGAATAAGATCGTAGCTGCGCTTGAGTTTTCTGCAGGTGCAACCTTGACTACTTCCCGCTTTTCTGCCAAATCAATCGGCGCAATGACCACATCACGTCGCCTACTCTGGCTCCGCCAATGGCAAACAGATGCCAGGAGTAAGTGGCGTCTCGCCTCCGCTCCTTACCTGCCTCAACATCTTTTCAGGGAGTCAATTGAGCCTCTTCTTATTGAGACCAGGGATAAGCGCAAGATCCTCCCTCACGTTTCCCAGATAACCGACCCCTACCTTATTTTCATCCTCAACACAATCATGGATCCGATTATGGATCTGGCTTCTTTCGCCCGAACAGGTCTTACTACCCTTGTCCCAACCGAGCTCCGGACAGACAGAACAACCAAGGCCAACGATACCCCCCAAGGGGGTCCTTTCGAGGGGGCAGATCATGCCCCTTCCAGAGGCCGCAATGACTACCCATTACACACGCATCCCATTGGGGATCGCCTAGCAGCCTTTGCCGACCGATGGGACGCCACCACCACCGATCAGTGGGTCAGGGACACTGTCAGGCTAGGCCTGAATCTGGAATTTCTCTCCACCTCCCCAAACCACTTTGTCAATTGCCCCATAGCGACTGACCGCTCCACCCATCATCTGATGGAGTCGGCCATTCGTCATCTGGTCACCATAAGGGCAATTCAATTGGTTCCCAGGGACCAAAGGGGCTGGGAATTTTACTCCCATCTCTTCATCATGCCAAAGTCCTCAGGGGGATGGAGAGCAATACTGGATTTGAAATCCCTCAACTGTCATGTCCACTACCGGTGGTTAAAAATGCAATCCCTCCAAACTATTTTGGAAAGCGTGTGAGAGGGGGATTTCCTGTCATCGATCGATCTAATGGAGGCCTACCTCCACGTCCCCATACGGTCAGAACACAGTCAGTTTCTCCGCTTCTGCTATGCCAGGGACCATAACCAGTACTGGTCCCTCCTGTTCGATCTTTCGTTGGCTCCCCGGGTATTCACGAAGCTAATGGCAGCTCTAATCGCCCATCTTCGGGCTGCCCTGGTTAGGATACAGTTCTATCTCGACTACCTCCTCATACTATCAGGATCTTGGGACTTGGCCTGGCGGGACCTTCATCTTACTACTCAGACTCTGATGGATCACGGATTCTCGATCAATCATCCCAAAAGCCACTTGGTCCCTTCCACCAGGTTCCCTCACCTAGGGGCCATCATCGATACCGTGGAGTCCAGGTCTATCTTTCCCAGGACTGGCGGGATAGTCTCTGGGAATTGGCACATCGCGTTCTTTCACAACGACTGACTCCCTTACGACTGCTCTTGCAGCTCCTGGGGAAGATGGTGTCGTGCATCGGCATTACACCCTGGGTTCATCTCCACTGCAGGGCTCTGCAGTGGTACCTGCTTCCCTTCCAACAGACGTCTCAATCCCACTCCCTTGTCCGGGTATGCCCATCGCCAGAGGTCCAGGAGTCTCTTTGATGGTGGACATCGCCAGTCCTACTCAAGGGCAGAATGTTCAGGGAGCCACATCGACTAGTGTTAACCACGGATGCCAGCCTCTTCGGCTGGGGAGCCCATCTGGAAGACTTCATGGTCCAGGGACAGTGGACTCAGGCCAACCGCCACAACATAAATTGGCTGGAGCTCCGGGCCATCCACAGAGCTCTTCACCATCAGGTCCGGCATAGGAATATCCTTGTCTTGATGGACAACATGGCCACCAAGGCCCATGTGAATTGCCTCGGGGGCACCCACTCACGGGTTTTGATGATTGAAGCCAAATTCTGGGCCTCTTGGCAGAATCCAACCTTCAGTCCATCCGAGCGGCCCACATCTCAGGGACAGACAACTCCCAAGTGGACTGGCTCAGTCAAACTCAGGTGGACCACATAGAATGGAATCTTGACCCCTCATTGTTCAACAACCTCTGCCTCCGCTTCAGCCTGCCAGTGGTGGATCTTTCACCACCAGTCACAACAAACAGATCCCCCGGTTCTTCTCCAGGTACCCCTCTTCGGGAATGGAGGGGATGGATGCTTTTCGCTGCCCCTGGCCACTGGGCTTGTTATATGCCTTTCCCCCTCTTCCCCTCTTGGCACAGGTCATCAGGAAGTTGCTTCAGGAGAGGGCGGAACTGATTCTTATTGCACCACACTGGCCGCATCACCCTTGGTTCGCGGACCTGGTCTCCCTCTCATTAGCCCACCATTGGCGGCTTCCTCCCATTGACTGCCTGGTGTACCCGGAACCTCAGTGGCTCCACCTAACCGCCTGGAGGTTGAGCAGCAACTGTTGAGGAACTGCCATGTCTCTCCCGCAGTTATTGCCACAATCCAAACGTCTCAGCGACCCGAATTTATGAGGCGACATGGAAGTCTTTTTCCCAGTGGTTCCTTAAGCAGACACTTTCTCCAACAGAGGTGACAGTGACAGTCGTTCTTGACTTCCTTCAGTCCGTTCTCAACATGGGCCTTTCACCGAACAAGCTTCGATGACAGGTAGCAGCCCTCGCATCGGTCTTGGGGGGTGGGGGTTCCTTGCCCCTTTCCCATGACCCATTGATTCGGCAATTCCTCAAAGGGGCCACCAAATTACCCCCTCCCACAATTCACCAGTACCCTACTTGGGACTTGAATCGCGTCCTACCATCTCTGACGCAGGGTCCGTTCGAGCCACTGTGAAATTAGTCTGAAATTCCTTTCCCTCAAGGTCGCCTTCCTCGTGGCCATCACATCAGCCAGGCACATATCTGAATTGATGGCCCTTTCTATTAGGGACAACCTTTGTATATTTCATTCGGACAGGGTTGTCCTGCGCCTCAACCCAACCTTTATTCCCAAAATCATCACTAAATTTCATAGGTCCCAGGAATTGATCCTCCCAAATTTTTGTCCCAATCCTCGTTGAGGCTTGGAAGCTAAATGGCATACCCTCGATGTCCGCAGGGCCCTTAAGATCTACATCTTAAGATCTTAATTTTTTTTAAAAAAAACAAACAATTGAAAAAAAGGTTTAAACTGGATAAAAAATGTTATGGATTTCACTTTGTTAAAAATGAATGGAAATTTCATTATGTGATAACGAACATATTGTTGTTAAGATCTATAAAATGTTATTGAAACTGATTTTGGAAAATGAACATGTAAAAGACTGTATGATTCAGTGGGCAAGGAACTTTGGATATAATGTGATGCTTGAACAATGAACGAATGTGGACAAAGGGTTTTAAATTTACATTAAATTATAATCTAAAAGAAAAATTCTATAAGATTATGTATTGTTGATATTTAACACAAGATAAATTATCTCATTTATCTCAGATGTATACAGGTATGTCAAATGAATGTTGGAAGTGTAAAAGTAAAGAGGGAACTTTTACCATCTATGGTGGACATATTATAAAGCAAAAAAAAAAAAGTTGGAGTATAATTTATATCCTAATACAGAAAATTTTGCAACGAGATAAAAATGAAACCAGAACTTTTTCTTTTGGGTTTAATGGAAAAAGAATTGGGGGAAAAAATTGGAATTTCATTATTATATATTTTGACCACAGCAAGACTATTGTATAAACAAAAATGGAATGACACTTTGATTCCTACTATGGACGAATAGTTGCAGAAATTGATGGAGTTGCTGAAATGACAAAATTGATCACTTTGATTAAAGAAAAGAACATAAATACTTTTGTTTCTACGTGGAGACCAAACTTCATGCTTGATGTGGAAAAGAATTAAACTTTGATTTTGGGTTTTGCCGATTAAACTGATAGATCTTTATATAAATGACTTGTTCATATTATTATGAAAAAGCAAAAAGTTGTGATTTGATATTAATGTCTTATTTTACTGTAACAGAGAGAGTCAGAAGTCAATGCTTCTTTTTCTTTGTTTTCTTATCTTTCCCCACTTCTCTTTCCCTCCCCCCTGCCCCCTTTTCTATTTACTTTGTATTTTATAATACTTTATGATCTTAAAAAAAGAAATATTGATATAGGATATATAGGAATTAACTTCTAGAATTAATTTCATTTTTGTTGTTTTTCTAATTAATTTAAATTCTTTTCCTCCATCACAGACCTCCATTCTTCTTTTTAAAAAGGGAGCCTAACTAGATACAGACTCACTTGTTTTTAATGTGGAGAGCACTAGTACCTAAGTGAGTTAAATATTGATCAATTGATGTTGCAATGTAACTCATATTATCTTTAAATGTAATGGAAAAATAAACCTAACAAACAAAATGGAGAATGACTCTTCCCTGCCCCAACCCATCTCTTGCATATGACCATACCTAGGTTTTCCTTTCTTTGCCTGATCCCGTTCCATATTGAGCTTCCCTGCCCCAAACAAAGCCCCCTGCAAGCCTATCTAGACCAAAGAATAGATGCCTCCTCGTCAGCTCTTAGGAAGACTCAAAAACAGCCCTAATAATTGACTTGCAACATAGCGGGCAAATTCTTTCACAACATTCTTCCATATCAACGATATTACATTGGTTTGTAAATTAATGTGTATTCATATAAATTTTATATATACATTTCTAAAAGGAAAACATTAAAAAAAACAGCATGTAATCTGGTTATTCCTTCACAATTTTGATTTTAAATGTTTCTTCTATTTCAACACTTGTTAACTACACCAAATCCTGCTTCCTAGCAGGCAGGTTTATTTCTTTAGCTTATAAAAGTGAGCATGAAAATCATCATATAAAAACACAAAAAAGACCTTGCTTCAGCAAAAATGTAGAAGTGCAGAAAATTGTAAATGAAAGCTCACTTACTATGTATATTGCTTTTTATTTCTCCCATTTACTATTATTATTTGTCACTATTTAAAATGAGGGAAATTTTCTCTTGATTGCAGATTTCAAAGAGAAATCTTGTTTTTGAGAAGCCCAAGCATTTAGTTCCAAATGGATTATATTTGACTGAAGGGAGTGAAAATGTTTTCAACTTTCTAAGGAGTGAAATGAATACTTAACAGAACATGATAGCTGGGCAAAGAATTTGAGGAGGTAAAGCACACATACAGAGAAATAAACAGTAAATACATTTATAGAGGGGCGCTATGTAAGTGTTTACATATTAATGCTAACCTCCAAACCAAGAAGAGAAACTAGGGTGCTTATTCATGTTTTAAATGGAAACATAGCTAAGTGGACAAGTTCAGAAACAGGCATTCCATACAGAAGGGGAGTTAAATGAAATAGGGGAATATCAAAGGGAAGTTCTCTGCACCATTAGTAGCCCCAAAATATTAATTAGGAATGTCAAATTTATTTATTTATTGTTTGTTGTTTGTTTATTTGTCTGTGGGTGGCTTACAAAAAATAAAACAATAAAACAACAACAATAATAATACTTTTGCTAGTATCTTATAAACACATAATTAGTTTACATTTACAAGAGCATAAAATGTTCTTCTGTATTGTATGGATCCCGAACACCTTTGGAGTCACAGGCATATCTGCAATTTTGAAAGCATGATAGAGACATTACTAGAAATTAGTGGCTGTGGTGAACAATGCTAGTCTCAAAATAAACATTTATCAGAAAAGGATTTTCCCTACCACTCTTTATAGCTTCCCACTTGATCCCTACCAGATCAGGTCATATTTGTCAGTGGAGAAGCAAAATCCTCTGGGGTCTATGTGGGATGAGATGATATTGTTAGAAATGCAATGTATGCTTAAAGGTGGAGTTTTCTTACAAATAAAACCTCATTCAGTCAAATTTGACTGCTGATAATTTCATGAACATATCTGTACAGTTTTCTGGGAAATGATATACAACTACTGACATTTTTCAGGATAGTTTGTCAGCTTTCCAATCATGCTTACAACCTTGGATTTTCCCAAAGTTCTTCCATCCAACTTCTCACTAGGTGTTTTTTTTTTGAGATCAGAAAAGGCCAATTATGTGCTGCCACCTAGCTGGATACAATGGCATGGTAAACTAATATAAAAGGCAAAACCCTTATAGGAATCAAGATCTATATTGCTATGCCCAGCCATGGTCCTAGTCACAAAACTGGGGACTCAAATTATGTACACTAAACCTTGCATGAAAAATATGCCACCGTGCAAATATTTTAAAATAAAAACAACCCAACCCAATATTTTCTAAGACAGCCTTCTTATCCTCAAACATATATATTTGCAAAACTCAAACAAAATTATTCGGAACAATAGAACTGAGTTATTTGGCAAGCTCCCAGGATTGGAAATCCCAGAAAATCAATGCTGTCATATAGTTATGGGTTGGGGGAAGCCTAAAGCCAAGTAAATTCTGACAAAAAAAATATATATATAATTTAACATATATAACATTAAGTTATATATCTATTTTATGTGTTTATGAAATGTTTACTATATTTTTTGTAATTGCAGTATCTGATATTGAGATAATAATATCTGTGGCATACAGAATTATTCAGATCCCATCATCATAGGCATGATAGAAGTCCTTGATACTTCTATTTGAAATTACCAAAGGTTCCATGAAGCTTATTGAATACACAGAATGACAACAACAATGCTGGCCCTATAACCTGTAATAGTCAAAATCCCCTATCACGAGTATATGAGACAGAAATATGACAGTTACGAAGGAAATAGTAAATAGTAAAAAAACATTGGAATTGTTAGGAGAATATAAGGAAGGAATACCAAGAACAAATGGCTATCAGAGGAACTATTATTTTAAAAAAGCTTAAAGAAAGAGGATTTCGAGCATGATGTAACTAGTCACAACCACTGTAAAAATTCATTGTGTGGAAAGCAGATGATTTGAGTAAGTTCTACACATTCCTTTTCTAAGAAATAAGTCTTAGAAGTATATATAATATTATAACCTAAAAATACATGGATGCTCACAGGAGATTTCCAGGATGAGCCATGTTGATCACCCGCTGCTGCTTGCAGTTTGGCAGTTTGATTTTCACCAGCTCAGGGTTGACTCAGCCTTCCATCCTTCCAAGGTTGGTAAAATGAGGACCCAGATTGTTGGGGGCAATATGCTGACTCTGT